>JAIXMO010000107.1:0-32596 GCA_025677825.1 Helicostylum pulchrum | reverse complement strand
GATAGCTATTAATCACTGGTGATAGCAATGATAAATTAATCACCAGGCGTTAGCACCAGCGATTAATTTAGCACTCCAAGCACTTTGTTTCGCCATGGTGATCATCAATTCAAGGTCCCGCCACCAAATCAAATACTGGTATTGGTCCCTTATTTACCGTTCCTAAGGATAAAGGTAAAGAAACTCTTACTCCTGCCCCCCAGGCTATGGAAATCGAAGCTGTTGATACTGAGGATCAACCTGTTACATATGACTCTGACGGTAAAATGTCAGATGTTGAAGAAGATTCTGTTGAATCTCTTTAATTATGTCGACCCTTCCTTTCGTTTTTTCTCTATGGAATGCTCATGGTCTTAGGCAACTTACGATTCATGATGCATTAACTCATGTTATGTCCTCCTATGTCCTTTTTATTACCGAGAGCTGGCTCTCTTCACCTATGCTTTTACCTACTGACTGGCCTCAGTATCATGCCTATGGAACCAAATTGCCCCGTGCTAATGATCGTGGAAGAGATGGTATTTGTGCTCTTATAAATCCTATATGCCCTTATACTGTCCTTCAACTTCCATCACATTGTAACTATATGCTTTCCCTAAAGGTTGGTGCTATTCGTATTCATTGCCTATACTTACCACCTACTATGCCCTCAGATCAAGTATTTTCTATTCTTGATTCTATTCCTCTCCTTCCAAATACATTCATTATTGGTGATTTCAATGCTCGCATTGGTGCACTCATTGGTGATTATAATTCGAATCCTCGTGGCCTTAATTTTAGCACCTGGTACCAAGATCGACAACTTACTCTCCTTAATCAATCTATGTCCTATGGTATCCCTACGTTCTCTGCAAATCGAGTAATTAATGGTGATAGTGTTACAATATCTAGTATCATTGACCTTTTTGTTACCAACATTGAACCATCCTCTCTTTTGAACTCTAATCTTGATATCAAATCCAATCTCTCTTTAAGTTCAGATCATAGCTTAATGACACTGTCGTTTGATATTGAATCCTCTCTTTTATATGAAAACCGTAACCAAGACAACCAAGATTCTATGACGCCGCGTAGATTATGGAATTTGTCTAGGCTTAGCAAACCTGACATTCTTTCTAAATACCGGTCATCATTTCAAAATCTAGTCACTCCTTTACAAGAACATATTGATTCTTTGGTCTCCTCTCCTCCTGTTGTACCTCCACCTATTGATTCTTTAAATGATCAGCTCAATGAGTGTATTTACAAATCCTTGGACGAATCTATTGGCAATAAATCATCTAGACCTGGCCATTGGAAAAAGTACTGGACACAAGAAATTCAAGATGCAGCTACTGTTCGTGATAATCATTACCGTCGGTGGCGGCTATCAGGTCCTGGTATCGATAAAGCAATTGCTTGGGGTCAACACCAACTAGCTAACAAGCGTTTTCGTAGTCTCATCCAACAGGCTAAGCGTAAATCTTGGAAACAGTTCTGTGCATCTCTACAAACTAACTTTTCTAAAGCAACAAAGACTATCTCCAGAATTAAAAAACGGCATGGCTCTTCGTCGTCATTTACACATGTTGATGGACCTAGTACAGCGCTTGAAATTATGTCTGACCACCTTGCCTCTGTATACAATGGATCTTTTCTACCTTTGGTACGCCCTAGTCCTATAGAATTTGATATTACCAGACCGTTTGAAGTGCCACTAGCTACTTTTGATGCCGATACTATCAAATATAAAATCCAAGAATTGCCTAGTGGTAAGAGCCCCGGTCCCGATCATGTAAAAGCTGAAATGCTTAAACCCTTAATGGATCTCCTTAGCTCTGTACTATCTGGATTGTTCAAATTATGCTTCCAGTGGTCGTACACTCCCCTACTTTGGCGACTAGCTACTGTATTTCCAATACATAAAAAAGGTGATGCCTCTGCCCCCGAAAATTATAGGCCAATATCTCTTACATCTGTACTAAGAAAATTGTTTGAAAAAACTATCTCTGGTCTTTTGATTTCATACTCACCCGCAATCGATGTTGCACAAGGCGGTTTTCGAGAGCAACGCAGTCCTCTGGATCAAGCTCTGTCCCTCCATGACTTGATGCATGAATACTTCCTCCAACACCACCACTATCCCTCAGTTGCCTTCCTCGACATTAAATCCGCTTATGACACGGTGGATCGTCGTATTATATGGCGCTCGCTATATGACGCTCCAAATTTCCCTCGACCCTTACTCTCATTACTTATGAACCTATTTGACGAAGTCTCCGTTTCCGTTCTACTATCAAACCAATCCTCAACACCATTCTCTCCCTCCACTGGTGTCTTACAAGGATCTGTCCTGTCACCCCACTTATACTCCTTATACATCAACTCGTTACCCGGTGCATTAAGAGCCGCGGCATCTAATTCCACCACAATCGTTACTGTTCCTGGTGAATCCCATTCCACTCCTTTAAACTCTCTTCTTTTTGCTGATGATGTGGCAATATTTGGCACAAAGAATGAAGTTCAACATATGCTGGACATAGCTACAACACACTCATTTGATCTTGGTTATCGTTGGAACCCATCCAAATGTGCTATCCTTAACGCTCCTTCTACTACCTCCTCCTCATCACTTAACTTCACATTCAAACTATATGGCCAATCTATTCCTACTGTTGATCAGTTCACCTATCTTGGTATGGAATTTGTTAAAAAAGGTCTTCACCCACCAGGTACACTGGAAAAACGCTCTGCTGGTGCAATCAAAACCATGGCTTTGCTTACCTCTATCGGTGTAAATCGTAACGGTTTTTCCCTGCTCTTCTGTTCGAAACTTTATAAATGCTTTATACGACCAAAACTTGAATATGGTCTAGCTATTTCAAAGTTCCCTGCTCCAGTCAAGAATAAACTTGAAAAATTACAAGACAAATTGGTCTCTATGTTCCTTGGCAGCTCCCATACAACAGTAGCAAAACATATTACATGTATTCCTGCTATGTTCCATCGTTATAACTCATTAGCATCCCGCTATGTATTACGCACTCGTTACCTACCTGCCGATTCCCTTGTAATTCTCCTACGTGATTCTCTAACTAGATCAAGACTAGTCGATCTACTTTCACAAAACCCTCTTTACCTGTCCTTACCTGATCCCATACCCGAATCTGACATTCTAATCAAAAGTCACTTCAACCAATACTGGCAAGACTATTGTGATACTCTTAGAGTGTCACTTGCTCGTAATGGTAAACATGTCCTTCTGCGTGCTAGCCGTCCTTGTACATCTACACCAGACCCAATACTCTCCTTACCTATGAACAACTCTACCCGTAGCCGCCTAGTACGCTGGCGTCTAGGTCGGTTTACCGCTATTGCCCGTAGTGAATGCCCCTGCCAAGATATTGGTGCTCTCATTAGCCGGTCCCACTTCCTCACATGCCGTGCTATTGATTCCTCATTATTTGATTCCCTACCAGTTGCTCCTCCTGAAGTCAACAAAATTGATTTTGCTCTAAACTCACTGCCAAAAAAAGCATCATCTAATCCCCCCTCCTTTTGGCCAGACCTATTGGCCATCCTATGGTACATTGACACGCTGTGTCACCCAAACAAAAACATTCCACCGGATCCCTCTCCTGAGCTATCCTGGTACTGCTACCCTTCGTGAACAGTGATCTGATTGTCTTTTGGTGCGGCAATTCCGGCAGTAAGTATATATTATCAAAGTCCCTGACCGTGAATGTACCTCCAAATCATGACGACGCCTATTAGCTTAGTGGTCTTTCCCTTAACTCTTACCTCTTTTTTTCCATTATATATACATTTGTATCATATCCTCTTTGTCCTTTGGAATTTTTAGCCCCTTTACTCTCTCGCTCTTGGAATTTTAGACATACATCTATGGATAGTCCATTAAATTCCCTTTAATATAACATATTAATAAAAACCCAAATTCTTCACCTGAGCTACAACCCCTTTGTTATACGAAAATGGTCGAGTTTTGGCACCCAAATCTTGAGTAAAAAAATCGAGAATTTTTTTTTCTATTTTCTGCAATAAAGGAGATAGAGAAATATTCAAATACTCATTTAAAAGCGACATATTCAGACTTTTTAACAATACTAAAAATATGTTTTTATTCTTATTATATCTCGAGTAATCGAGCTTCAGATATATGAACTATATACACCACAAAAACTACAAACACCACATAAACTACGTCGACCACAAAGAGCTATAAACACCACAAATACTATATCTTTTTTATTTTATGCCTACATCTTTTGAACGTATCGTATTAAGCAACTAAGGTTTTGCGAGTTTTTCCTGATTTGCTATTGAATTTTTAAAATGATCTGTACGAAAAAAAAAAAATTAAAATTTTTTTATTTCAAACTCGGACAAACGATAGTAGTTGTTTTTAAACATCTACTACTATAGCTGTAGAGAGCAAATATATACAATTTAAAATGTAATTCGAAAGCCAAGAACCTAAGCTTTCGAACGACACTAAATATAAAAAATAATATTACCCAAAAAAATAAATTAGAGTATTTTGCACAGAAAAGTATTTATTGTTAAGGAAAAAAAGTATCTTTTTTCTTAAAAAAAATACTATCTTATAGAGAAACTGATTATAAACAACTTCGATTAAGTAATAATAGTACTGCGATCTTTTCCTGAATTTACACGAATTTTTAAAAAGGGTAGGTACGAAAGGTATAAAATTTACAAAACATTTTCTTAAAATTTCGGCAACGGTTGTAGTGACTTTCAAACAGCTATTACTCATGCTGTAGTAAGCAAAAATGAACCATTGAAGATATTATTTGAAAGCCAAAAGCCCAAGCTTTCGAATGAAGCTAACTGTTAAAAATAGTCGCGCAAAAAAATAAATCATAATACTTCGTACATATAAATAGCAAATGACTGATCATAAACAACGTTTATTAAGTGATAATAATGCTATGATTTTTTTAAAAATGGTATCTCGTATTTTTTTAACTGGCATTTTATGGCTGCTTTTGTTCTTAATAGTTTAGTGTGATCAAATGAAAGAAAAAAAAACTTGCCAACGTAATGACAGAAAATAAAGTATTTCAAGTGCTATTTATTCTATATCAGGCCATAATTATCCGAATACAGAATATACGAGGCTTGTAAATTAGGTTTATTTTTTGTGTTTATAAAAATATATAGACATTTTAGTCTAATCGAGCATGTGCCATGGGATTATTTCACTATAAAAAAGGATTGGCGTTATCACAATGAGGAAAAATAAATATAAAAAAAAGGACCCGGATAAATTGTTTTTATTTATTATTTGGTATTACTATGAAACGCAGGTAACTTTTCAGCAACATCATGTAGTCTTTCTTTACCAAGTTGCAAAGCATCTAAACCCATGTTTAGATTATTTGGTAATACAGCAGCGAGAACCAACAACAAGAAGAGATTATATTGTTTCATTATAAAAAAAAGCGCTATTTTTTATTATACATATATGACTAATAAAAGCAATATTTATACTTTTCTTTTTTAGATAAAAAGGAGCTTAGCTGATATGAATCATTTTTTCCCTTTTTTTAATCTTTATTTATTTTATTTTTTTCACACACAGTACGCAATGAATGAAGCAGAAAATATACAAGAACGTTATATACAACTTGTAAAGGACATAACCAAGTTACAGTGGGTGAGAGAGTCTATTGCTTCTCATTCCAAAAATTATGAAGGTTTAAAAAAAAAGATCGAGAAACAACTTCACCTTAAAGAATTTTCTGAAAGAGAACTGTAAAAGCATATTTACACGTATATATATTTAAGACATAAAAAATAACCTTTTTTTTTTTTATGTAATAATAATAGTAACAAGTACCGTATGGAAAAAGATTTTCCTAAATCAAATAAAAATAGCACAAGAAATCTTAGACAGGTAACAGAATCAGTAAAATTTTATGAAACTGCCGTAAGAAATTTACAAGAACAAGTAACTGAAGCAAGGATAATGGTAAAAAAATCAAGAATTTTTTTATAAAAATGTATACTGACTCGTAAAAAAAAAAAAAGATGGATGAGCTAAGTGAAGAAAAGAATAAGCTTGACGAATTATGCAAACAGCTGCATTTACTATATGATGAAGTGGTAGTACCTGGTACAGAAGATATATATGAGCAACACTTGAAAAATGATGTAGAACAGTTAAATATAGAAATACCAGATGTTGAAAGGAAGATTAAACTATATAAACAAGCACAAACTAAACTATATAGATCAAGAGAATTGATTGATGCTGCAATGAAAACATTACCTGGAGCAAAAGCATTTATGGATAAACAAGCACTTGCCAGCGTAAACTCTCATATAGCTGTAACTGGTTACACCTTTAAGAATGCACTGAATCCGATATCAAAAGCAGAGGAAATGGCACAACATGGTTACAATTTAGTAAAAGAAGCATCTGAATTATGTCCCGATGATGTACCTAATATACCAAACACAACACATTCTATTATTGATGGTGTATTGCGTATATTAACAAACTACCGTGGTTATCGATTAAAGATTGAAGCAGTCTTAAGAAAACAACTAAATCCAAGATTAAATAGCTTTGAGAATCAATTGGTGATGGCAAAATATCATTTTGAGCAAAGAACAGTTGAATGGGTTGATCGTCAAGTTACCTTTTTAGAGTCTTATCTAAGAGCAAATGGTTTTTTAGAAAATCAAAATTTAGATAGAGAGATTTCAATGTTAAGAATGGGTTCAAGAGCTGCTGTTGCTGCTGTAGCTGAAGCAAGTGATAGAGTTACTGTAGATGACGCTTTAAATATATCCACCGAGGATAATGGTGCTTTACCTGAATACGAATATAACGGCTCGCTATTACATAATAATGATCTACCTCCACCTGCTTATTCAAGATAAAATATATAAAAAAAAATCGGGTCTTTTATTTATAAATAAACTTTTTTTTTATATATTTGTTCTTTACTCTTTTTTTTTAGACTGAAAAAAAAATGATTAGTGCAAGATATGGTAGGGTAGGCTTGTTAGTCTTACTACCGATATGTTTACTATTAATGGTATACTACAGTGCACGTAATAACAACAACAACTATTCTTCATACGAATATGATTATAAGCATCAAAAAGAAAATATCATTAAACGTGAAAACGCTGCGTTTGTTGTATTAGCCAGAAACGAAAACTTGAATGGTCTTCGTGAGTCAATGCAAATGATGGAAGACAGGTTCAACAACAAGTTTCATTACCCTTGGGTGTTTTTAAACGACAAACCTTTTGATGACAAGTTTAAAGAATGGACAACCGGAATGTCTTCAGGAAAAACTTATTATGGTGAATTAACAAAGGAAATGTGGGGTTACCCTGATTGGATTGATCAAGAAAAGGCAAGACTATCAAGAGAGGAAATGACTGAAAATCAGGTTATTTATGGTGATTCGGAATCTTATAGACACATGTGCAGGTACCTTTTTTAACTAGTTCTGTTCTGTTTTTTTTTGTGTATCTAATACATATATATTTTTTTAGATTCCAAAGTGGTTTCTTTTTCAGACACCCTTTAATGGCCCAGTTTGATTACTACTGGTAAGCTTATACATATATACCTGTATACCTGTATTTCGTATTTTAAAGTATCTTTTTTTTTTTTGTAGGAGAGTGGAACCTGATGTCAAATTCAGTTGTGACGTTGACTATGACCCATTTAAGGTAATGAGAGAGAAGGACTTGAAATACGGTTTCGCCATTTCTTTAAAAGAATACGAGAATACGATTCCTACATTATGGAAGACCACCAAAGAGTTTATTGCCAAATACCCTCAACATATTGTCCCAACAAATAGTTCAGAAAGTTTAATGAATTGGATTACCAATGATGGCGGTAAAACCTATAATTTGTGTCACTTTTGGAGTAACTTTGAACTTGGCAATTTAGCATTTCTTCGATCGAAAAAGTACCTTGATTTTTTCAATCATTTGGATGAAGCAGGTGGTTTCTTTTACGAAAGATGGGGTGATGCGCCTGTTCATAGTATTGCTGCTGCTCTCATGTTGAAAAAGTCTGAAGTACATTACTTTTATGATATAGGTTATTACCATAATCCTTTTCAAAACTGCCCAAGTGAACCAGGCTGGTTACCTGCTGAAAAGTGTAGCTGCGATCCTTCGAATAACATAAGTAAGTTACACGCACATTCCTTTTTTTATTATGTAACAACAACAAAAATTCATGCATTTTTTATTTATTTTTGGTGTAGATGATAATGGTTGGAGTTGTACACCTGAATTTCTTAATCTTGTTGGTAAACAAAAGAAAGATTTTCTTATTACACAAAGATATTAGCTTGAATAAACCTTGGGTAAATTATCTCGATCGATATAAGTCATCAGTGTCGAATCTAATTCATCACTTCATATAAATGTGTTACTTTTTTTACTGTCTAAAAAATAAATATATATTCACTTACGTTGAACAAATAACAAACTTTTTCATCGTAGCTTCGGGGAGTAGCGGACGAATCATCTTAAATATCATACTATATTATTGTTAATACCATTATACCCATTTTTTTTTTTTTTTTGGTTTTGTGTACCTTCCCCACTTTGGTATATTAACAAATAATTTACTAGACTACATATCATATGTTCATATTAGTAAGTATTATAAAATCCATCTAGACAATACATATTACCAAAAATTCTGGGTAATTGTCCTGCATCAATTTAATCAATATATTCGTTGCCTCTTTCGCATTGGTAGTACGACCGAATATGGAAGCACCTAGGTAATCATGTACTTGTACCATGGAATCTATACTTACGAAATCCACATGCTGTACACCCTTTTCCATTAACTGAACTCTCCACCGAATAAACCTAATTTATTTCGTTTTTTAATAATCTCATTATCTAATCACTTTCCAAATTGTACTCACTTATTGACATCGGCAAATACTACATGCTGGTCTAATTTACCATAAAAGTTATAGGTTACAGGTCTACCTTCCTTATCTGTCCTGTAGAGAAACCCTATAGTGTCATTAAACACTGTCGTATCAAACTCTTCTTCAAGAACTGTATCTGCAGAAAATTCTTTTCTCCATTTCAACATGGCAATCAACATTGTTTTAGCAATGGGAATATTTAATTCTCTACTTTGACTAGTAAATATATAAACTATTGTTATGTATACATATTATTTACCTCGCACGCAAGAATTTAACCAAAACTACATCAATACGTTCATCATTAGATTCTTTATCCAGTGGAACACCCCATAAAGTATAAACATCACTGTTACCAAACGCTTCAGTTAATATATGAGGTAAATCATCCTTTAACTGCTTTACTGCTACAGCTTCAGTTACTGTAAACTGAGAAACAAACTTATTTTGAGACATGGAAAAATATAAAAGAAAAAAAAAAAGGCGTTTTTTATCAGATTATATTTTAAAATTATGCAGTGAAATAGTGTAACATGGCTGAAACCTGCCAAAAAAAAAAGTATAAAAAAAAATTACTTTAAATTTTAATAGTTCTTCCTCTCTCTTTTCCTTATAAATATAACTATGACTGTGTTTGATTCAAAATCAGATTTAGCTGCTCAAGGCTTACGAAAGACGATTCTTAAACGTTTAACAGGGATGAAAGTAGATGTAGAACCTGGAGAGGAAATCATTTTAAAAGAAAACTCTCGTCGTTTCTGTCTATTTCCAATAAAATATCACGAGGTAAAAAAAAAAGTAAAAAAAAAACTTATTCGTACGATAAAAATTATAACTTTTTCTTTTTTATATCAGATATGGGAGTTTTATAAGAAGGCAGAAGCTTCTTTTTGGACCGCAGAAGAAGTAGATTTATCCAAGGACATACAAGACTGGCAAGACAAGTTAAACGATGACGAACGACACTTTATCGGTCGAATCTTGGCCTTCTTTGCCACTTCAGACGGTATAGTCAACGAAAACTTAGTTGCCAATTTCTGTAACGAAGTAAAGATCCCCGAAGCCAAATGTTTCTACGGTTTCCAAATCATGATTGAAAACATTCACTCGGAAATGTATTCACTTTTAATCGATACGTATATCCGAGACCCACACGAAAAAGAGTACTTATTTAACGCTATTGAAACCATTCCTGAGATAAAGAGAAAAGCAGATTGGGCATTCAAATGGATTAATGATACCGAGCAACCTTTTGCAGTTCGTATCTGTGCATTTGCAATTATTGAGGGTGTGTTTTTCTCCGGTTCATTTGCTTCTATCTTTTGGCTCAAGAAACGTGGTTTAATGCCTGGTCTTACACTTTCAAACGAATTTATAACGCGTGATGAAGGTCTTCATGCGGACTTTGGCTGTCTTTTATTTCACCACATGATAAACCAACCTTCCCATGAAACCGTGCTAGCCATCTTGACTGAGGCCGTTGAAATCGAACAATCGTTTTTTAAAGAAGCGCTACCAACGAGATTAATAGGTATGAATGATGAGCTGATGTGTCAGTACGTGGAGTTTGTTGCTGATCGTCTCATGATCTCGTTGGGCTTTTCTAAACACTACGACGTTTCTAACCCATTTGACTTTATGGACCTGATTTCGCTACAAGGAAAGACAAACTTTTTCGAAAAACGTGTGTCCGAATACCAACGATCTGGCGTCATGAATTCAAAAGAAGATCGTACTTTCACTCTTGATGCTAATTTTTAAAATAAATAAACAACAAACAAAAATGCAACCGAAACTCCCCTCATTGCCGTCGTAAATCGATAACCTTGTCATAAATCGATAGCTCTCCTCTCGCAAATCGGGTCTTTGCTATCTCTCTTTGCATTGTCGTACAATATTATGCATTGTAATGTCCTCTCTTATGTGACTTGTTAATTAATAATCTTTTAAATATTCATGTATCACAATACAATAAACATTAGACTTTTATCCCTCTAAAAAGCCTTTCTAGTCTAGTCTCCGCTAGCTTTTCAGCATGACGTCGCGTCTTTTAGTGAGATATGAAGATATCTTTTTTTTTTTCCCTTTCTTATCTTTATTCAGAAACTTAAAAAAAATACCTAATGGCTCCAATTCATGTTACAAACTGGGCATCCACGTCTATCTCAAGAGCTTTAAACCTTCAATACCCTATTATCCAGGCACCTTGCGCGGGTCACACAGGAGCCGACCTTATTGCCGCAGTAAGTAATGCTGGTGGTCTTGGTTCATTAGGAGGCGCCATGATTCCTGCTCCCCAATTACGTACCACCATTCAATCCATTCGCCAAAAGACCTCCAAAAACTTTGCCGTCAATTTATTCTGCAGAACAACTCGACCTCCTACTTCTGCCGAACTAGATAAGCATTACCCAGGTACAGACGACGTCTTGAACCAAATCAGAAAGGAGCTAAATATTCCTATTCCTACTGAGTTTAAACTACGATCACCTTCATTTGAAGATCAAGTAAACGTTCTCTTAGATGAAAGTGTACCCGTTGTATCTTTCACCTTTGGTTTATTGCCCGATAGTGTTTTACAAAGGTTTTGGAATGCTGGTACTTATTTAATTGGTACTGCTACTACTGTACAAGAAGCAATTGTTTTAGCCGGTCTAGATCCTTCTGATCCAACCAGAAAAGCAGACGCAATTGTTGCTCAAGGGGTAGAAGCAGGTGGGCATCGTGGTTCTTTTTTAAAAGGCAAAGGACAAAATCATGAACAAATGTCTACGGGTGATTTAATAAAATCAATTCGATCTGCAGGAAAAGAGTTTGGTTCTGCATTTCCATTACCTATTTTGGCTGCTGGAGGTATTAGTACTGGTGAAAATGTATATAGAGCTTTACATGATTGGAATGCAGACGGTGCTGTGATCGGTACGCTCTTTATGATGGCTACTGAATCCACTACCCCAAAGGCACATAAAGAGTATATTTTGAATGCTAAAAAAGATGAGCAAACAAAGCTTACAACCACAATTACTGGAAGAAGTGTTCGTAGTTATCCAAACAAGTTGATGAAACGTATTGAGCAGGTTGGTACAGAGGTTCCTCATTACGATATACAGTCTTCCAAGACCAAGGATATTGCCGCTTTTGCAACTGCTCAAGGTAACGCGGATTATATGATGCTACTCTCTGGTGCTAATGCTCCGGTGGCTGCCGAATACTCTGAGCATGGTACTTTATCCGCTGCTGAAATAGTAAACAAGATTGTGAAAGACGTTAACAAAATGTACCAATAAATTTATTACTGTACGAATGCTGTGTTTTTGAGGTTTTTTTTTATCCCCAACCCCCACCTTCCCTCCGTTTGGAGGTAATAGTATGTTACAGTTTTTACGAGAATGCGGAGAAAAATACGCGCACCAGGTTTGATTAATCACCTACAATAAAACCAGTTTTTTTTTTTATTGGTGAGCACCAGGTTTTTTTTTTTGAAAAAGTGGATTGTTCTATCCAAAAAAGTATTTAACCACTAAATATAACTTACGTGTAAGTGTGACATATGAAGAAGCATTTTACAGAGCTCTTTTTTATCATGCATCATTTCTAACTAACGTGTAAGTATGACATAAATATGAAATAAATTTCAGACCTGCTACCATATTTGATTCTTTATATTTCCTGTGTCAGAGTTATTTTAATAGATGAGACTTATAGCAATAAATGTATAATAGTAAAAAGGTGATCTTTTATTGAATTTATATTCTAAAGTAATTTATATCTAATTTGAAGTAGTACACAGCTTTGCTACACAACGTCTTTGTTTTCCTCTTGTTACACTATTTTGGTGAGCTATGCTCATTGAAGAGGATAGTTGTTTTAAACTTTTCTCTAAAAAATTCCTTTTGTAATAATCCTATAAAACATATAAATACCTCCAACTAAAATCATATTTTAATAAAAAGCAATTCATATTTTGTCAGCAACTTAATCTTATACTTCCCTTTATTTATAAAAGGCTTTAAATTAGCTCTTCTATTCTATCTTTTCATACACTTTATTTTGTTCCTGAATTTCGTTGAATCTTATTTTCCTTTGTACTTTTTACCAAAACTCTTTATTTACCTAAGTCGTTCTACTTATAAAAGAGGAGCTGGTGCTCAATATATATACTACTCTATCCACACTACGTTACAACAACTTTCGAATTCCAGATTTCTAGCAAGGTAACTAAAGGAAAAGTTGGATAGTAAAAACGTATAAACGTCTCATGAAAATAAACGACAAAAAAAATATTGGAGTAGCTGGGCGTCGATCCCAGTGCCTCTCACATGCTAAGCGAGCGCTCTACCATTTGAGCTACAACCCCTGTTACACGGGAATGGTCGTAATTTAGTACTCAAATCTTGAATAAAAAAAAATCCAAATTTTTTTTTTTACTTTCTGCAATAAAGGAGATAGAGAGATATTCAAATACTCATTTAAAAGTGACAAATTCACGCTTTTTAACAATACTAAAAATATCTTTTTATTTTTATTATATCTCGAGTAATCGAGCTTCAAAGATGTCAACTATACACACTACTAATACTACAAACACTACAAACACTACATCGACTACAAACAGCTATATACACTACACAAGATACATCTTTTTTATTTTAGGCATACATCTTTTGAACATATTGCAAGACCTTAGCTGTTTAATGAAATATGTTCAAAAGATGTATGCCTAAAATAAAAAAGATGTATCTTGTGTAGTGTATATAGCTGTTTGTAGTCGATGTAGTGTTTGTAGTGTTTGTAGTATTAGTAGTGTGTATAGTTGACATCTTTGAAGCTCGATTACTCGAGATATAATAAAAATAAAAAGATATTTTTAGTATTGTTAAAAAGCGTGAATTTGTCACTTTTAAATGAGTATTTGAATATCTCTCTATCTCCTTTATTGCAGAAAGTAAAAAAAAAAATTTGGATTTTTTTTTATTCAAGATTTAAGTACTAAATTACGACCATTCCCGTGTAACAGGGGTTGTAGCTCAAATGGTAGAGCGCTCGCTTAGCATGTGAGAGGCACTGGGATCGACGCCCAGCTACTCCAATATTTTTTTTGTCGTTTATTTTCATGAGACGTTTATACGTTTTTACTATCCAACTTTTCCTTTAGTTACCTTGCTAGAAATCTGGAATTCGAAAGTTGTTGTAACGTAGTGTGGATAGAGTAGTATATATATTGAGCACCAGCTCCTCTTTTATAAGTAGAACGACTTAAAGGTAGTAGTAAAGTTTTAATAAAAGTAAAAAAAGATAAATAATTCAAGGGATCCAAACTATGTGTTAAAATAGTAGTAAAAAGATTAAGAGTAATCAAAGAGAAAGCCCTTTTCGTATTTTAGTTAAGTAAATAGTTAATTGATTTTTATTTATATCTGATATTTATATATTTTTTTTAAAGTAAAGAAAAAGAAAAAGTTAATAGATAGTAGAATGGATAAATCCATCCAAACTCAAAAAGGAAAAATGGTGGTTTGACATGTAACAACCTCCACTGTGTTAAAGGTAGCGAACATTCGAAAAGTGCTGCACTATCCGATGGTAATATCGTGCTACTTTTTTTTTGGTTTTACTACTAAATTATTACCATATGTTTTTCTTTCCCAGGAAACATTGGTAAAAATAACGGATCCACAACAAATTCTGAAGATATTAAAATCGTCTTTAAATGAAAAAGAATCAATTTATAACATAATTTTCTATGCAATAGCTTGAAGTGTTTCCCAATTATATTCTTATTTTTCTTTTATTACTCTTTGATTCCTTTGGAACTTATGTATTTTATTACTATCTTTAATCTATTTTATTTTATATTTTACTCTCCTTTTGGATTCGTCTCTACTCTTTTTTCATCCTTAACATTGAAGACTTTTATCAAACTTAAGACATATATCGAGATGCTCACTCAATTCAGGGCAATTAAAGCGTTTAAGGTAAAATATACAGAAATTACTTTTTTTTATTTAAAAAAAATTACATTTTCTCTGAAGAACAATAAAAAGTTTTTTAACTTCACGAGATACGATAGAGAATTTACTTATTTAATTGACATCACACTCGATTTCCTTCTTCAGATTGTTTCCGCCTGAGGTTTTCACGCAAAGCTTAGCGGACACTATAGTTCGCCATTATGCTCTTGACGTCTGGAACGTAAGGCACAACACGTCCGAGCTACTAGTTAATAACCACTTGAGAAATAAACTGTTTTTGACAGATACCTTTGCAGTAATGACATAAAATATAGTTATTTTTATTTCGTTTCATATAAATACATATACTGATACACGTTATAAGATAAAAAGGATATCTTTGTTAGAACATGCAGAGCAGAAACCATCTCTAATTTTATCAAGGTTATGTTTCCGCGTCGCAAATAGACTCCTAATAAAATTAATTATAGAGTAATCACTTTTCTTTTGTATTTTCTTCTTTACTATATATGGTTACTACGTGTTTTTTTAATATACATTTCATGAGCCTCTTGCTCACACTAATCAAAACGTGTTTAAAACAGGTCAAGACACACCAGTTATGATTTCTGTAGTTTATGAGGGAAGTTCGCCAGTACTTTTAAACTTCTTTCTTTTTTTTTCTTGTCTTTTTTTTCTTGTCTTTTTATTAGGGGCCCTTTTACTCTTATACAACACATAAATTTGTTTCTTGCCTTTTACTAGGACCCAGTTTCTTTGGGAACAGTAATACTATTACCTTCTTGCGATTGTTCCAATTAATCAAATATTATCTCGTTGAGAACTGAAAATAGTATACATTTAATAAAGTTCTTACGCTTAACTTATGTTTGAGTTGATAAAAGTTTTTTATTTGATGTTTCCGAAAGAAAAAAAAAACTTGAGCCAGTTGAAAGGCTATCAATCATCACCTACCCGTAATAAAGACAAATCGCTTACTTGCACTTTTTTTTTTTTAAAAAAAGAAAAACTAGTAAGTGGAAAACCCTGTTAAACGTTAAAGCAAAAGATTAGTGTGACTTGGTGACGTTTTTAATTCAATTCGAAAAAAAAGAAGAAGTCCCCCTGCTTCTCTCTTCTTTATTCTCTTTTTCTTTTTTAGCTATCAATAATAGAAATATGGAACCTTCAGCTTTCGATAAAATGAAAATGGGTGCTGCCATGGGTGGCACTGTTGGTTTATGTATTGGTTTTGTATTCGGAAGTATTAGTCTCATGAGGTAAATGTCGAAAAGTTCAAATTCCCGTAAAAGTCATTAATAAGTTTTATAGATTTGGTGCTGGTACAAAGGGACCCGTTAACATGTTGAGTCAGTATATGCTTGGATCTGCTGCTTCTTTTGGATTCTTTATGGGTAAATTTATATAACATTGTTCAATGACCAAAAAAAAAACAAAAGGGTTAAAAAAAGAGTTATTTTTTTTTATATGTAGCTATTGGATCAGTTGTTCGTTCAGAGAATAGATTACCAG
The DNA here is from genome assembly GCA_025677825.1 of Helicostylum pulchrum. Taxonomy (NCBI): domain Eukaryota; kingdom Fungi; phylum Mucoromycota; class Mucoromycetes; order Mucorales; family Mucoraceae; genus Helicostylum; species Helicostylum pulchrum. The sequence goes on along the minus strand of JAIXMO010000107.1, from coordinate 16,161 downwards.
TATCAAATATGAATTTACCAGTTTTAGTCAAGGAGCGTAAACCTTTCCAACAACACCCTTCAATTCATTTATAAAATATATATATAATGTAGTGTACATAAAAATAAATAAAGCAAAATACCTGTTAGGGACGCATAATTTATTTTTTTTCTACGACGTAAAAAACCATTACGAAACAGCCATGACGAATTTAAGTGGCGGTGCTTTTGGTTCTGTTATAAAAGCAAAGGATCAAGAAGTAGGCGAACTGATTCATAATAATGAAACCATGTAAGTTTGTAATTATTATGCATTTACTATCAAGTTTCTTATATAATGATTTAAAAAACCTTGGGCAAAAAAAAAAAAAAAAAAAAAAAACTGATATTCTAAAATGTTGTCAACTACTACCTATAAAAAAAAAAAATACTTTCTTTTCTTCTTTAATTTTTACTTTCTCATAATTAATTGGCAAGTATATTTCTGTATCAAGCAAGAAGAAAAAGAAGATGAAAGTATCAGTTTCATATATTAAAAGGGTAGTTTTCATATATGATACTCAGTTTTATTTATTTATTTTTAGAAATACACTGTTCTGATAATCAAGATGGCTGCTGAAATGAAAAAAGAAGGTGTCCTCTTGGTAAAGTATCTGTCATTATTTATGATAAAACCAATTTCAAGGTATGTTGAAACTCTTTATGTACTCTGCTTGGTATTTCTTTGCTCTTCTTGAACTTTTGCTCTGCTTGGACTCTTGCTCTTGTACTTTTTGCTCTGTTTGGAATTATTTGTTCTGCTTGGATCTTTGAGTGGTGCTAGTAATATTTTTATGGTTTTTGGTGCCAACTGATGTGGTTATATTTCAAGCTGATGCTGCTCTTCCGTTATCTTTTCCTCTTATGCTATTTTTTTTAACTCTCGAAAGGTTTTTTTAAGAGGTTTTTAAGATTGTCGTTTACAATTACTTAAAGGTAAAATAATGATAAATAGATATTTATATAGTATTATCATCTATTTTACAATGTAGTCTGGTTATGCTGTAAGTTCCCTTAATTCAAATACATGGTTTATATTACAAAGAATACTTTATATTGTTACAGGTATGATATCTAAATATAAATTTTACGCAGCTTTAAGCTTTGTAAAAAGCCCACCATTTACATTTTTTTTTTATCACTCTCAGATGGAATTTATCTATTGAAACTGTTTCTGGTGTTGTTTGATCTGTATGATTTGATATAACTATTATCTGGAATAAAACATTTATGCTAATACCAACTTTAAACAACTATTACGGAGGTTAATTTTTTTTACATGCATCGTAAGTCCTAGTACTAAAAACTAGTTGACGTTTACACGTAACTTTATATTTTAGAATTTTAGATTTTAAGAAAAAAAAAAACTGACTTGCCTTTTTTGTAACAATAATGACCAGGTGTGTAGCAAAAGTGGCATTGTTTTACGAGTAACGAGTTGTTGAATCTCGCTACGCTCAATAGGACATCTCGCAACTTTTTTCAAAAGTTGAATAATTTAAAACAGCTTTTTTTCCCTGGGAACTGTTACTCTATCTATAAACTCTTTTTATATTAAACAAATTCTCAGTACTTAAATTTATTAAATAAAAAACATTATCCTGTTATCTTTAACGACCTTTGTAACTTTTTATTTTTAACTTCTGTCCGTAAAATAAGTACTATGTGATTTTAATAGATGTAGGATTAGCGTGCAATGAAAAACAAAAGGGAAATGGTCGTGTCTCGTCGACAAGCTTTTCTACTCGTTTAAAGGGCAGTTGAATATTTCTCGTGCAACTAGTTTGAAAGAGGTATTGGCATCACTTTTTTATTATTATTATTATGTCTAAGAAGTGAATGTGAATAATAATTTAATAAAGGGTATTTTTTGAAAAAAAAAGAAATATAAAGAAATATAAAGGGAATAAAAAAAAACATATAAAGTATATTTGTACACGTCAAAAAGTAGTTTTTTTTTAATTCTACTGCTTTTTACTTCTATTTTTGATCATACTGGCTTTTCTACGATGAGGGTCGACTAATTTTAATTCAAAGATAACCTCTGAACCAGCAAGACGATCGTCCATGACACCGTGAATTCTATCTGTTGAATCAGGTCGAAGACAACGTATATTGTTACCAGGTATAACTTGAAGTAAGTCACCCTAAACAAAATATATATATAAGAAATCGTGTACGCAAATGTGTCTACTACTACTTACTGTATCCATGTGTCTAACTTCAATGAAATTGGTATTAAATGCTACCACGTACGGGAATCTAAATGAAAATGCTGTAGGGCTTCCTTCCCAAGCAATGGACCAATCCTTGCGAACTCTTTTACCCTTTTTATCAATATAGAATGCCAATTCTATAAATAAATATCTTGTCAGTTTCCCCCATCACTTTTTTTTTTTTATATATATATTTACCACTGTAACAAAGTAAAATATTTCCATCCTTATGTCTAAACATGGATATAGGCTTCATATTTTCATGTAAAGCAAGAATCGAGTTGTTACTTTCATCATTAGGATCGAGTACACCTAAACACATATATTTAATACACTTGTGCCTCGCGTTACACGATATAGTCTGTACTTACTTTGTACCTCGGCCGAACTTAAATTAACCATCTGGAATCCCCTGGCACTTCCCACACAAATAATATTTTTGAAATATTGAATAGAAGAAGCTTCACCGGGAATATATAAATCTTTGTATACTTTTAATGCTTCATTATTTCCACGAATTAAGCGACCGAAATTCTTATGCTTGTTCTTCTTTTTGGATTCTGTAGTTTCATAAGGTTCCAAAGCGCGAATAGTAGATGTCATGGCGTTATATCGAACAAAACAAACAAGTGTTCTTTCCATACCTTCACCTTCGTGCACTTGTTCTCCGTCGTTTGTCAAGGGAACGTTTTTATCCCAAATCTTACCGACCTTGAAAAACGAAACATGACTACTGATTTTACGACCGCGTTTAATACCGGTTTCAGTAGATAATAAAGTGTCTAATGAATATGTATACAAGATTTTATCCGCTAATACAAGGATTAAATTCGATGGTTCCAAAATATCAATTTGAGAGACTTTATCCATAGCTAAAATTCTAATCAATTCATCTCCACTTCCTTCCTTCTTGAGGTAAACACCTTGATCTCCACCCAAGACAAGTGACCTTCCGTTATCTAAAATTACCCTTATTAAATCCACGACTATAAACAATATATGTATAAAAACTTACCAAACACAGAAATACAGTTGACCTTGTTAAACGCACTAAAGAAACTTTCATTGATAGGTTGTACATTAAATACTTTGTGCTTCTCAACAAGTGCTCTTCTTTGACCTTCAATTTTTTCGGCCCATTGTTTACGACCGGTTAAGGTTGCTGCATAAAGTGTCATGGGGCCACCCGAGTTTTGCTTACCCAAATGTACAAAAGAGATGGGGAAACCACTTTTTGTAAGGTTATTATTGAACGAGTTTACTGGGTTGTTGTTGGATAATGTGTTGATGTTATTATCACTGGTTCCACAAACGTTACTTGGTCTTCCCAAAGGAATAATTGTGCTTGCTCTTTTTGTTTGATCTGGGAAAGAAATAGATAACAATGCCAAAGGAATAGGCTATTATAAACGCGTGTGAGTATACTTATACTTTTTTTTTTTTTAAAAAAAACAAGTATATGTACCTTTCTTTGAAGTTTATAAACTTCTTCGTTTTGTTTTGGTTTGATAATCAATAAACAGTGATCTAATAAATATACTAAAACATCGGATGATTCGGATCCAGACCCCTTTTTCCAAGTTCCCTTGATAATAACTTGACGATTGGAAGCCGTTAAATCCAAATCCTATAAATAGTACCATTAGAGTAATTTTTTTTTTATATATTACTTGTATAACTTACAAAATTAGACATGTTTTTGTTTATCAAACGTTCATTTAACAATTGTAAATTAAATGTATTCTCGGTCTTTCCAGTTTCTTTATTGACATCAGCTAAAAACTTTGCAATCATGGTCATAACGCGCGGAATAGTTTCTTGATCAGGATGATCCTTTGGTGTATGCTTTAAAATCTCTCGTAATAGAAGGTTGTATCGACCGAGACGCGTGGTGGGTTTAGTTAAATATCCATTTAATTCTAATTTACGTGATTGTGGTAATCGTTCGGTTTTGGTTACAAATTTTGCAAAGCTAGGATTGTTGGATCTTTCGGTTTCCAATGCGTATTTACCAATGATTTGATGTGAGCCATATCGTACAAATGGTTTAAAATTAGGAACGTGTGCCAACATAATATCACCAATTTGTGAAATAACGTTATTTTCGGTTTGGCGATTAATTAAGTTTTGTGATAAAGTAGAGTTGACTTCGAGTACTTCCATCATATTCCAAAAAATAGCTGTGACAAAACCTGGTCGGTCTCCTGCTACTTGACAGTCTTCATCGAGTAAAGGTTCAATCCATTGCTACAACTAAAGCGTTAATTTTTCTTTCCTAGACCTTTATGTTTCGCTTTTTTTTTTTTACCTCCTTTAAATATGTTAAATCCTCTACGAAATCCTTTTCTGTATAAATTAATTCGAATATATTTTCTTGACGTTTGATTTCATTTTTATCCAAACTCTCTAAAACAGACTTTGGTACAGTGTTGATCCATAACCTATCCTCATGCTGTGCAATAAGATATGAGTTACTGCCTTCACGATGATGTCCACGCTGTCTCTTTTGTTGTTCTTGACGTCTAGGACATCTAGTCGAGTAACATAGCCTTTCTCTTGAACAAGTAGGAGAATAACAATCAGTCAAGAGTGTAAATACACCGTTAGGCATCACATTCTCTTCCTCCTCTCTTTTATCACCGAGAAATAAGTTGAGTTCGGATGTTGAATCGGTAGGTACAATACCACTCTTGGGTCTCATATTCAAATGTTCCTTAAACTGATAAAGTTCTTGACTTGAATCACGTAATCGATGTTCATAATTGACATCATGAAAAAACTTTTGGGCATCCAATGCTCTTCCTAACAATAAAGCCAAGTTGCGATCGTTTGATTTAATAATGAAAGCAAGTTTATCCTAAAAAATAAAAATAAAGTTAAGTAACAGAAAAAAAACCTTATTTAGTTAATATATAATCTTTTTTTTACCACGGCCTCTTTTCCATCAAATGCATCCTTATATTTAATACTATCTTTAGATTTGGTACTGGTGACAATTCTTTCTTGAAATGCTTGAGCAATTTTCGAAAGTAAAGCAGGATAAATAGTGATAGCATCTTTAACAGACCCGGGTTCTTCAACTAGGACAGATGATGTAATCATAGAAGAAGTAGAAGAGGAAGTAGATAGTGATTTTGGTATCATGATGAATGACTGAGCTTTTTCTACCACTTTTGGTTTTCTTTGCTGTTGTGGAGAAGAGATGGGCATATTATAAACACTTTCAGCCATACGTCTTCTACCAGGTACAGCTAAAGAACCTGAGCCGGAAGAAAAGGCATCGACACGAGAATGCTCTACAAAAAAAAAAAGATATAGATAAGTAATTTATTTTTTGAAAGTGACAGATATATGAAATGACTTACTTGTGAGAGAAGAAATGGCAGATAACTTTGCTCTCATGGGAGCAGTTGATTTTGATAATTTTGATAATAAACTAGTGCCACCGACCGTTCTAATACTTGAATTATCATTTGAAGCAGGCGAATCTCTTACAGGCACAAAAGGCTGCAATTTCTTTTTATTCTTGACATCGTCCTTTTTTTTATCACCTACTTGACGAAAGATAGAACTTGATCTTGATACTTTCTTGGCGGTCTTTTGAGCGAAAGAATTTAAATTAGCGCCTAGTACAGAGGATCTTCCTTGCAATCTATCGTCAACGGTTCTAGTACTGGCAATTGACCTATTGTCATCGTTATTATTATATTCAGTTCTTAGTGAAATGACAGAATCATTTACACTATAAATACTGGGAGTAGAAATAGTTGGTTTTGAATAATATTCACTACCACCAGGTCTATACACAAATACATCACCGTCAATCTTTTCTTCTTCATAATTAATATCTTCTTCATCTATCGTGTCATTATCAGATAAATATCTGCTAGATTGATAATATCTGTCACGAATAGCTGCTGAAGGTGTAAGTTCATTATCGTTACAAGTGAAATAAGCCAGTGAATTTAAGTTATCGATAGTATAACTACGCTTATGGTCGATTGTAACATTATCATCCATACTACTACTATTAAAGCTGTCTGCGCTATTTGTTGTTGTTGTAGAAGGTAGTCTATATCTACTATACACGTTTGTATTACTGTGTACTTTATCGTCCAAATGACTTTTAGTTGAGGATGATGACATGTCAACTTTCTTCCCAAAAAAAAAAAAAAAATGAAAAAAAAAAAAAGAAGAGTGAGTGAGAGAAAGAAAATAAAGTATATTTTTTTTTTGCTTTCAGTAAGGGGGAAAATTGGCTTTAAATAAATCATGGACAGCTAAATTTTTATTTGCTTTTCTTGGAAGTCAAAAATGAACTTTCGAAATTGCTTCAAGTTCCGTTCATCTGCTTTAAAGGGTTTTATTGGTTAGAAATAAATGACATTTCTTTTTGTATTTTTATACTTTGTTTTTTTAAAAAAGAAGAAACTCACCATCGGCTGCCAAGACAATACGTTATTCGCTGATAGTGCGCTTTTTTATATGTACTTGAAAGGAACTTTTTTTCTTTTCCCTTTTTCTATCTTTACAACTAAAAAATGAGAAAGGCTTATTAGTAGTATTCATTTAAATTACTCCTGAATTCTCTCTTTGTTACACCAACAAATTGAAACCATTGAGGCCTGCAACCTTTTTTTGTTTGTTCGGATGATTTTATATCCGTTTGAATAAGCACTACCATGGAGTAACCATCACCTAGAATGCATTAGTAACCAACCAATTCATCTTGTAGTAAGAACGGTCACTTTCCAACAAAAAAAAATCAATGTTCCTTTATGTCTAGAAATTTTGTCCTTTTGAAATAAGAGAAATGTCACAATACGTTAACTAAAAATGATATGTATTTTTTGACTTCAAAGCGTTTAAAATATAGTTTCATTATAACATTGAATGATTTGTCGCTTAGAACGACAGGCAAAGTTGTATAGAATTTCAGCAGGCACGGCGTTACATGCCTCGATGGGTTCTTTACATGTGTTGAGAGGTTTAATTTCTACAGCGCCAACTTCAACTCCATCGTAGTAGATGATAATTAAACAGTCAGGTCGAAAAGCAGCGTAGCCCTGACGAATTAGCTGTAATATCCGTGTATTTAAGAAATATTTCAATGAACTTGTAAGTCCACCTACAGATCTCCATTCTTTTATCATTTTATATACGTCCTCATTCAATTTGTATTTTGGCAAAGATGACACATCTTTTACCATCATAATACTCGAAAGGGAACTATGCTTGGAAAAAAAAAGTTTAAAAAAGAACAAAATGAGAAAAAAGTCTATTTTATCATAAATTATACAACACTACACAGGCAAGTATTTTATTAACATAAGAGGTATTTAACTTCATTTTTTTCGCATATAAATAAATCACTTTTCTATCATTATGTATGCCAGTAAGTATTTATTATTATGCGTATACCTTTGGAAAGGGCTTAACTATACCTTATATTTATTATTTTGCTTTTTTTCTAGCGCTTTTGCTTTCTTTTATATTTGTACAAGAGGATACTGTTCTTCTTCTTAAAAAACACCCATATAATTGTTTATCTGATCAAGAGGAATCGCAATTCCTCCTTCTTCAAAAAAGATTTCCTAAAACTTTTTACGGAAAAATAAACTATACGTAAAGCGAGCAACTGTTTAGTAGTTACTTACTTTTTTAATCTATAATAGGTGTAAAGAACATATAATCTTAATAGACGAAAAGCACAAACTATTATATGATTATCAAAAAATATTTTCCAATAAGTTTTTTGAGGAAAATGATTTAGCTTATAAAGAAATAGAAACCATTAAAGTAAGTCTTAACATTCACGTATTATCGACACCACAATATATAATGAACTATTATAGAGTAAACAGGTCTTCCCTTTCAAGGTTGTATTTTAATTTTTTTTTAAAAATATTGCAAGTCTTCTCTACTTCTCAGTCCTTTTCCACTACTTTATACCAACTGGTATTATTTACTGGCAACATGTATAATATTTCACAAATCGAAACATCGTTCCTGTAGATAATCACTCACATCGAGCGCTTACTTCATTCGACAACATTACTTCTCTTTAAAATACCCCGTTTTATTCTAGTTAGTCACATCGCTCATTGATGTGCGATTAGTAAATTTTTCTTTAATAAAAATTACTCTTTATTTGATTTATTTTAGCGCAGAAGACATTTAACGGATTACTCAAACACATCATATACCTTCTCGAAACTTATGGTCTAGTGCTCACTTGAAACTATCCTTTATTGTTATTAGACATTGTGCTTTGTAATAATATCCTCTCCAAAATATATGCACTACTATCCCGATAATAATAATGTGATCAGCTTTATTTTTGGTTTTGTTGCTGTAAATGATTAGCTTCTCATATCTTCTTCATTCCCGTTAACAATAATTTCTCTTCTTACGTCCAGAACTCGTAAGTTTGTATTATATATGAGTTTGCTACATCTTCTTTGATATCACTCATACTATATTCTATGGCCCGCGGTTTAGAAAGATATAAGGAAAAAGGTGATACAATTAATCCACTCGTACTTGCACATGCTTCCTCTTTAGTACGCTCTTTATTTACTATATTATCGAGCCTCTATTTCTTCTAATTGATGAATCACTATTATATTCTTCTTCCTCAACTATTATAATTAAAAAAGGGCGATAGATTTCAGCATTAATGTAATCATAATGTGATTGTTGAGGTTGTTTTGTAATACCATCGTTTTTTTTAAAAAAAGAAGAAGTGAAAGAAACCGTTTTTATTAAACAACTCAAAACTTAGCTTTTTTTTCTCTTAAACATAGCAACCGAATGATAAAAATAGTTAACTTTAGCAACTCCATTAAGACTTCAGTGTTGTTATTTTGAGATATAAAGTTTTAAGTTTTATTGAAGTAACTACTCCGTTGGGGTCGGTCTTAGCTCTAGAAAATAACAACTATCCTTCAATTGGAAGTTTATAGTAAACAAATCTTCGCTCTATACAGTTTTGCATGGGATATTTTTTAATAAAGTTTGAATATCGAAGATAGGTAGTAGAGTCAACCCTGAGAGAGTTAAAACGTCTATATAAAATACTCTAATGTGTCGTACGTTTTATTAAGACCAATTTTCTAGTCGAATTATTGTGACTAACCAGAAACGAAGCTTAAAATAAGTATATCGTTTGGATTTACTTTAGTCGTTGTATTTGAAACCACAAAACGCTGTATTCCTCCATGTATGAACAAAAAAATACTATAAATATGTAAGCTGTGCTTCATGGTATTATTATTATATTGGAAAAGTAAGTATTACATAAATAGGTCAGGTTGTTTTCTTTATAGCCAGGTAATGCGAATTACCTTATATAACGTATGTACTGCGTGAAAACAAAAAGAAACCGAATACACAGATCAAAAGCTTCGCTCATAGCGGATTTATAATCTGCGTTAAATGAGGTTTTTTTATATTAGGAAGTTCAATTGTTATTTATAAACAGATGTTTTGGTATTTATCGTGGCATAAGAAGAACTAGCAACTTGAAAAAGAAAAAAGAGAGGCGGAAAATAAATTTAGAATAGAAGTATCTAAAAATATAATATATTTTCTAAACTTGACATTCTATAATATTAACAATAAAAAAGCCTTACGCTTTAAAGGTTTTTAACGCAATCTAAAAAAAAGAAATATTCTTTCCTCAACGATCTTTAAATCGTACAGAATTTTTATTACGAGGATAAATTTGCAGAATATATTTGAAAGAAGGACTAAAAAAAAATTTGATTACTAAAAAACCTAAACATATTACTAGCCTCTTTTGATTTAAACAACTTTTCAATTCAAAGTAAACTATTTTGAAGTCTTGATTGAGATTGTAATATATCTAACACTAAGCTAAATTACTTTTTATACCGAGTACTTGCTAAACCTTGTTTAACGTCAGACCTAAATCTAATTACTCTTTTCTATAAAAAAAATAAAAACTTTCTAAAAAGTAAATTGTTCTTGGAATTCATTTCTGTGCTGCAACCGAATATATATATAAAAATATGTATATAAAGAACAGAGACATATATTTTAAATAACTTCTTATTAAACTAAAACACCCCTTCTACTTTCCTTTACCTTTCTTTTAAAATCCTTTGAAAAAAAAAATATGTATCAAAAACTTTTCATTCTCGCCACAATCGCGCTTTCTGCAGTAAACGCTCATCCCGGAACACATGTTGTAGCTAACGCCGCCACTGCTCCCGACACCACCTTCAAATTCTCAGAGACTTTCCCCGAGTCTGGTGTTATTCCCACCGCTAAGCCTGAATGGCTCGAGTTAATCAAGAACGTCGAGATCGCTAACGCTCCTGTTTACAAGGTTGAAGAGGGTCTAGGTAAATATATTTTTTTTTAAAAAACATATATACAGGTAGATGTTAACACTCCCTTCTTTTTTTTATATTAGGTCCTCAACCTGAAGTTCCCGGACAAGATCCTCATTGTGATTGGAGTTTCACTGGTTGTCTTGCTAAGGACGACCTTTACAAGTGTCCCAAGGGACAATGGGCTCTTACTTATGACGATGGACCATCAGAGTTCTCTCCCAAGTTATACGATTACTTGGACGAGGTTAACGCCAAGGTTACTTTCTTCATGGTCGGTGGCCAAGTTGTCAGATTCCCTGACTATACTTTACGTGCCTTCAAGGCTGGTCATGAATTGGCTATGCATACTTGGTCTCACAGCTACATGACATCTTTGACCAACGAGCAAATTGTTGCCGAACTCAAGTGGAACGAGTTGGCTATTAAAGAAGTTACTGGATTTTCACCCCGTCTTTTCAGACCTCCTTACGGTGATATCGATAACCGTGTTCGTGACGTTGCTGCCGCTCTTGGTTTCGTTCCTGTTATTTGGAACTTTGATACTAACGATTGGTCTTATAGTTCTAACCCAGAGGGTTATCCTCAATCTTGGATTGAAGGCAATGTCACTAAATGGGCTAACGATGCGGCTACTGCTACAGATGGCGGTGTCTCTCTTCAACACGATTTATACGATTTAACTGTCAATCTTGCCATTGATATCTTACCTATTCTTGATAAAGCTTATGACTTAGTTCCTGTTGGTGCTTGTAACAGCGTCGAGGTTTATAAGGAAGGTAACTCTACTACCGATCAACCTTCTGCTTCTTCTGCTTCTTCTGCTTCTCCTTCTATTTCTTCCTCTTCTTCTAGTATAACCGAAGAGTCTAGTGCTAGTATGGTTGCTGTCAGCTCCATTGGTCTAGGTATTGCCGCTCTCGTTGCTGTTGCCTTACTTTAAAAGTAATATTGTTAAATATGCTCTAAATATATTAGAACCTATTTTATTTACCCCCAGTAATAATAATTAAAAAAAAAACTCGAATTACTATGCCGTAAAAAAAAAAAGAACGTGTATATGCACATAATAAAAAGGAAATAAGATGACTTTTTCTAATACGATATATTTATGATTTCGACTTATTTTAACACAAAGAAAAAAGTTGTCTTGCAGCGGGCGCTGTATGTTGAGGTGCGATTTTCATTGGCGCATACCAAGATCGCTCTTCGCGCAGTTGTCAGCCTTATAAATGTAGGTATAGACAGTTTTTTTTAGTATAATGCTGATCATTTTTAAATATGGGAGCGTTTGCATATTTTTCGAGGTACTAACAAAAGATCCTTCGAGCAGGGTACCTATAACAAAACTTATTATATTTTTCTTAATAATTATCCGTAAATACATCTAAAAGTATAATTTAATTTATTATTTTGAAAGCAAAAATCGTCTGTTGTTTTGAAAAGGTTTCAAGTTTATTATAATAAGCTATATTGTTAATTTTAAGCATTGAATAACTGCTAATATGAAAAGAGGTTTTTATGCTTGTAGTTTATTTGTGAAATTTATAAGAGCAATATAACCTTCATGTTTCATAATATGCTAATTCCGTTAAATTGCCTATTGCCTTATTTTATGTAACTGCTGAATCGTATCAGTAGTTAATATTTTGATTAATATACCTAACGCGTATTGGGGGGGGGGGGTTTGTGGTGCTTATTACTTTTAATTTTCTCTTGTAAATTTTACTCATAGGTACGACCAGTTATTGTTTAATTATATTACTCTTTATTTGCGTGAAAAAGTTAACATTAGAAAACTATCAGGCGTTTTACTAATGATTTAACCTAGTTATAAATATCAGTAACGCAACTCATACGATTACACCAGAGTTCATTGAAATAAAGTAAAAAGCTAGTGTTACACGTCCCTATAAACTGAACTTAAAGTAGATGTTTTGTATTACTGCGAGACGATTTCAATTGAATCTCCCTCTGAAAAATACAAGTATGGTTTACATGAATGTTTAAAATATTGCATTTCAAGACTTTAAACAAATACTAAAATAAACCTTAGCTAAAAACAGACATTAGATCGAGCATTTATGTCTAGGTATAAACATATATATATACATAGAGGGTGCTAGCTCTCTGCTTTATCTCACTGAGCACTTCTCTTTAGGCGCGTGGTAATTCGAATTCGTTATGTATTCAGGATAAATATCCACTGTATTCTGTACTTTAGGTACATATCGCTTGGTTCCGAATTATAATTATTCGCGTCTCTTCTGATCTTGCTGTCCGACTAGAATAAAATCTAGGTAGATTTTGGAGTAAGACGGTGAGCTGTGACAAGAGGAGCGACCTTTAAACGAAAGAGCAGCATCATCGTAGCAACTATATTTTAGCTGCAGTAACTTGTAACAGTTGTTTGTTCTATTAAATTAACGGAGTGGCTCAAAGTGCTTATTATGACGATAGAAAGCGGATCATAATGTAATTATTATCTGTTTGGTTGGGAGAAGTAATAGCATTAGGATCCTTTCACGACCTGCCCTAGAATTTTGTAACTTTTTCATTCTCTAGGTCTGCTACGATACGCTCAAGTATTGAAAGTTACTTTATTGTTTGGTAACAAGATATGACTGAGGTTAATTTTAGTAACACTTTTTATTTATTTATTAGCTTTAGCTGAGACCATTTTTTCGAACAATAGAAGATGTCCGATATGTTTAAAACGAGTATACCACAAGATACAGGTATAATATATTTAATCAGTAAGTAAAATATTAAGATTTAAATATTTCATGTCATACTATAAAAAGGGGTTTAGTTTATTTGTTTAATATTTTTACTCGTAATACAGGAACATGATTTTTTTGATTTGTCAATTGGGGTAAATAGAACATTAATTGAATTCAATAAAGTATGAAGCATTATACGTGCTGATTATAACGTTAGTTTGCAAACTGTACCTAAGCCGCCTGTCACAAAAGACATGTTAAACGATTTTTTTTAAAACTCCATGAGTCTATATTTCACAAGGGCCAAAAAAAAATCTTTTATTTTTATTTTAAATATTCTTCACATTTAGATTCGACGATGAGCAACAGTTTTGCTTCCTTGTTACGTAGTTCACGTTTAGCTACGTTCGATAGAACAATAGCACAAGTTTATACCACACCTTTAAAAAATAAAAAGACTGGAGATTGGGGATTAAAACGTAACTTACCAACTGTCATTCGTACTCGGTATGCAACTATTGAACAACTGGATACAGCCGAGCACCAAACGCCTTGGCAACCGGGAGACAGTAAAGTTTTGTTTGTAAAACGCTGGAAGGAAAACTTCCCTAATTCCAAGCGTCCTGTTGCTCGTTTGGATAGAGAGACACACAACATTGTTGAAATGACCCCTGCCGAGTTTAAACGTTTCCTTAACGTTTGTAGTGTTAACGAGCCTAAATTCCAACAATTATTAAAAGAAAAGGAAATCGTACCTGACCAAATATATGAATATTTAAATGTCACTTTCAAGACAAGTCCCGCTGAAAAACCAGTTGGTCCTACCTATTCAGACTTTACAACAGACGAAGCTTATTCAGTAGAAGGACGTATTTTAAATTCTGCAAGACATGGTCACGCTGTTGGTGTTGCAGGTGTTGTCGCTTTCTTACCAAAGCGTCATTCAACGGGATTGCGTCACTTGGGTGATAGAAGAGTACGTACATTCTATGTTGAAAGTGCTCGTATTGATCAAGATGGTAAACCACATGTTATCTTGACAATGACTCCACCCGGTACTGCCAGTCTTCCATTTATGTTGACTTTTGATGAGAATGAACAAGAAAACACATCGACACGTTCGCGTATGTTCTTAACAAGAAATGAATCAATAGGAAGAGTTGTAGAAGACAAATCTATTGCAAACCCTGATCACGATAAACTTATGAGTAGAATTGCTGATTTAATTAATAAAAAATAATATGTGTTGTTTACTGTTTAATAAACGATGTCCATTTGCCAGCATAAATCGATATAGCTTTTGATTCAAAACAGGCTCGAAAGTAATAATCCGTTAAACCGTCTCTACACAATTGCCCATAATCATCTACTTCCATACAGTTAGGTTTGTATTTTTATACATGTAATTTGTAACTTACTACTACCGCATGACCAAACAACTCCTTCATCATCCAGTACTAGCGTATGCGATGATCCACATACTACTTTTACTGCATTTACTTCAACCACTTGATCATCCGCATCTAAAAATATACCCAGCGAAATGATATCCTCTGCAGTTTCTGTTCCGCTTCCTAATCTACCATCTTTTGACCATCCAAATGTATAAACATCACCAGACATGACTACTGCTGAATGAAAAGATCCGCAAGACATGTCAGTTACAAGACCTAAACCACAAAAATAATCAATGACGTGCGGTTTCTGCACTTGTTGTTCCTGATAGTCTATACCCAGTTGTGATAACCGATTGGATCCCATACCATACAAGGGTGTACTAAAACTATCTGTAGAAAATAATACATGCGTGTCTGATGCTGACATCCTTTTTACGTTACTGTCCATCAAAGTTTCTTGCTTTAAAGTATTTATATCGTATTGAGTGATAGTACCGTTATACAGTATAAACAAAAAGGGCATATGTGAGCAATAAACTACTTGTTCTGCTTTACAAAAATCGATACGTGTTTCCGTATTACTAACGATGGATACATTGTTATCTTGATCAATAATACCCATGAGTTGATTAGGATCACCAAACATGAATTGTACTTGCTTTTGTAAAAGAGTTATTTTATCGAACCAAGTTGGTTTAAAACCCCAAATAACTAGTTGTTTGGCATCTGGCAATAGGTGTTATTATTTTGGTTGTATGTATAAAATAATACGTACGGTCAAGAATAACGGTTGTTTCCCAACTGGTGAATAAAACTGTATTGACTTGTTTGTGACATGTTTTTTCTATTGCCAAGTGACCTGTTTGGTTGAAAGCATTAAAACCAAAAGAGTGTAATTGAAAAGACATTTTTTGCACTCAAAAGAAAGAGAGAAATTATTGTTTTTTTAATCGAAGTGGATTTTAATGATAAATAAACAAAAATATGTATAAAAAAAAAAGAACAATTTTATTCGTCTTTACCAAATTGTTTCCAAACGGCATTGTCATCCTCATCCTCTTTATCTAAAGCGCCACCACGCTCTTCTTTATCAAATTGAGATGGATCAACAGAGACATCATCATCTTCCATGTATTTAGCATCTGATAAGGCGAGAGTTTTATCTTGTTCGAATAATTGACGGCCTGTTAATTTACCCTTTAATTCTCTTTCCTTTTGTGCTCTTAATACTGCATCCTTCTTTAACATTTCTTCGTCAAACTTTCGCTTCCATTCCATGAAATTCTCAACTGTCACTTTAGTACCAGTAAATTTAGCTTGTTCAGCTTCTTCCAATTTACGTCTTCGTTCATCCAAAATTGCTTCTTCTGCCTTTTGAACATCCAACATAATATTATCAAGTTCTTCCTTCATAATGCTAACCATGGTAAAAACCATTGCCATACCAATTG
>JAIXMO010000106.1:0-33430 GCA_025677825.1 Helicostylum pulchrum | reverse complement strand
TTTACAGAAAAGCACTACCAGAGGTAAATAATATTATTATATAGCAACAACAAAAAACTTACATTCTATATTTTATCTAGCATGGCCGTCCTAGCATCTAGCGTATATTACCAAATGGCTATCACTCCATAGTACACAAAATCAAAGGTGGATTTTCTTACATGAAAGGAAGCGAGTTTGAAGTCTGGACATTACATTATTCTGAATATGTTTTAAAAATATGGTTGTAGATGAAAGGCTTCAGGGAGGATTCAAAAGACGACATTACGATAATTGGATAAACTTTGTACAGGCCTGTCGTATTATTGTTTTGCCGTCTATTTCGATGCGGAAAGCTGCCGAAGGTCGGGAACTATACGATCTTTCTGTACTGGTTATTCACACTTGTTTGGACCAGAATCTATTAAACCAAACTTTCATTACACACTCCACTTATATGACAACATTGAACAATTCGGAAGCTCATTTAATACAATCTTGCTTTTCGCTTGAAAGAATGAATGGAGTTTTGAAAAATTCAACAGAAAATCGAAAACATCTCCTCTATTCAACATACATATATGTCAAACTTTTTAGAAAGCATCCACGCACCTTCCTTGATAAGAGAAATGGGCGAAGGCTTTTTATCAAAAGACCAGCTTATGTTCTTGGTGCAACTGCAACCTCTTCTTCTTCCTACATACCAGTGAATTATCAAGCCCGTATCAGTTTTTTACAATTTGTCCTCCTATGAATTCACAAGAAATGATGGTGTTGTAACTGGCTCAGAAGATTTATATTGTAAGGACAAAGCAGCTAATTTCAAACTAATCAAGAACTCTGATATGGATGCTGATCACCTCAAACTACTACTTGAATATTACTCCATCTGCTACCCTCATCAAACCTTTACAACCTTTTTTCACTTGTCGAATTTATCTCCCTATTCAACTTCAACAGTTCCAATTTTGGTCGACCGCAGTATTAAAGTATCCAAGACATTTCAATCCGATGTTATCTATAGTAGTCGCTTGGCACGATCAATGAAAGGTGCATACATACAAGCATTCTTTAAAGGACCTTGCGTAAATGATTCTGTTGCAAGTTATTACGGTGAGGTACAATACTTTTTTCAGCACTCCCTGACGCTCGAAAAAAAGAATACACCACATACGTTTGCTTTTGTAAGATGGTTTCGTCGATTCAGCCTCAACTCCAGTAATTATGACGAAACGAGCATTGAGTTCTGTAAAGGCTTTGAAGACTGGAATGCTCATTGTATTTTGCCGGTTCATCGAATTTATAGCCCTATCACTGTTGCCTGCACTAAAGATAATTCTACTAATCCAAAGGTTCCTCTTGGCTGTATCGTAATAATCCCTCAAGAAAAAAAACTTTTTGTCTAAACCATTTCATACATGTATTAATAAATATTTTTATCCCATTCCAAAAAAAAAAGTTTCATTCATCGATACCTTGTTATTGTCCAAAAAAAAGGGGCGGGGTGTTAAGGCTGCGTATTTAACGCGTTTATTGAAAGAGGAAGGAAACAATATGGTGAAAACGATGTAGAAAAAAAATAGATGTTGACCAAGATGATTCCGAAAAAAAAAGGAAAAGGAAAAAGGGAGGAAAGGAAGGGAAAAAAAAGCTTTGTTACGCAGGCTAAAAAAAACGCACTATTTATTTATTTGTACAAAAAAGAATTATTTTATGCTTTCGACCATGCGGGGGCTTGATCCAAATATTGATTTTTTATTTCAATTGTCTTGGTTCTTCCTTTCATTCTGAGCTCTTTTTCTTTTTTGGCATTTTTTCGAATTTGAAGATCAAATTCGTCAAACTTTTCGAATGCTTCAATACCCTTTAAAACAAATAATAGTTAGTGTTTATATCTAAACAATATTCATGAATATAACTATCTACCTTTCTTGAACGCCAAGACGGACGAATTACTTTCAATTTTATACTTTTTTCTACCTCTCCTGCTTCCGTATCGGTACTCTCCTCGTCACTTTGCAATTGTTCCAATGCAAGATTAAAAACATCATTACCGAAAAGAGTTTTCATTTCGGACCCGAAAACGGAATGTGCCATTACTTTCTTTCTGTGTTTAAGCTTCTATATTTTAAAAAAAAGTAAGTCAAGTGACAGGAATTGTTTCATACTACATAATTGACTTACGGTGACACGTCTGCCTTTTCTAACGTTAAGCTTCTTCTTGGCAGCCTTTTTTTCTTCCGATTCAGCTAGATTTGCTTTCTGTCTGTGAAAAACGAGCACAACTTTAGCTTTTATCTCTCTATATGATACAATACTGTTCCACAACTTATTAGTGATATTTTCAATCTGTGATCCGACATAAGCAATAACATTATTGGTTACAGTTTCATTATTAGTGTCGGCTAAAGGCTTTGTATAATCCCACACCAGGTTCTCTGGAGCACCCTTCTGATTATCCAAAGAGGTACGGATCCACCCCTATTTCTGAAGTTAGTTTGAAATATGCTATAAAATTTATTAGAATAATCACTTACAGAAAGCATGTTATACATAGCTGTTCCTGGTCGAAAAAGTGTGCTATCGGACTGGCAAGTTACAAGCTCCCTTGGTTCAGACGATCCTTCAAGTTTGCTTAAGATAATATCCAACTTTGACTCAATTCTCTCCAGACGGTCAATCCTAGATTCAATTCTATCGAAACGGTCTTCAAAGCGTGATATCTTCGCGTCCAGTTTTTTTAAATCACTCTTTATACTGTCCCAGGTATTACTAGCTCCAGTCGCAAAAAAGCTTCTTGATAAGGCGGCAGTCATATCCGAGCCATTGGACACTCCCGAAAGTGATATAGATGGTGCCAGGACAGAAAACGATTGTTGGGTGTCTACGGACATGTCTTCACGAGAAGCTGAATTGGCAGATGACACTGAGCTACTTCGGCTTCTAGTTCTACTGGAGATCAAAGAGTTGTTAAGGCGAGAAGGGTTTTGCATTGTAAAATAATATCAGATATAGATGTAAAGAGATATGTAAAGGAAAAAAAAAATCGACTTTGACATCCATATATATACTCTTTCAATAATTAGCCCGGTATATTTTTTTTATTAGGCAAAATCTTATAATTCGTATAATAGCTCTACGTATTTCTTTTTTAAGGTATTCTACCGGTGCTCGTGTTAGAGTTTTTAATGTACAAGTGGGCATGGTTCTTTTTTAGAAATATTTTATTTGGTCAGATGTATTTGTTTTTATATGATAACGACAGGTCTTTTTTTTTTTCATGGAAGAATAAAAGAGGGGAAAAAAAAATCCCTCCTTTTTTCCTTTTTTCTTTTTTTTTTACTTTACTTTCAAACAATACTCTAATACTTTTTTCTTAAAAAAAACTTTATTGATGGTAAGATATAAATTAATTTATCAAATTGTTTCTAATGTTATTGCTTCTATATATTTTTAGTTTCAGAGCTATGTTATGATTTCATTGTTTTTTTTGGGGGTAAGATCGCTATATATACACATATGCCATGCCAATATAACTGACAATTACTTAGTTTTTTATGTAGTTACTTGGGTAAATCGTATTTCTGGTTGAAAGGTATACTATAGAAATATTATTTAAGACTTTGAACCTATTTTAACGATTTTTATTAGTTAGACCTTTTTCAAACTGATTCTTGCTATTTATTGTTCTTATTTTAAGTTGCCACTTGATATTTCAGTTCGCAAGAAGAATATATCTACACGGACAGGTACAGTATAAAGAAAGTTCTATTCATATAATAATATATGTACACATATAAAGATAGACGTAGCTTTTTTTTAAAAATAAAATAATTTATCCTGCTTTAACTTTTACTACCAAATTTAAAATCATTTAACGTATCGTTTCGTATATATCCTGTTTTATTTCGTTTTATGTCCCTTTTTTTTTCTTTTTTTATGTCGGTTTTGATACGTCGATTGGTATAAATCAATTCGGATATACCGACAAATACGAAAATATTCCTTTTTTTTTCGCTCCGAAAGACGTATTTACATACAGTCATGCATATATTGAGTGTATTGCATTGGCTAAAAAAATTAATATACATGCAAGCATTACGCAATGTGACAAAGCAAGCATTACATACAAATAGTGTGATGTGATGCACAAAATTAAAAATAAATAAAAAAAATGCATGCGCAAAAAAAAAAGAAAAAAGAGATACATGCATATTTTTACTTTTTCGAAAAACGAACTATTGGTAGAAATAGTGCTCCACTCGGTAGGAAAATTACAAAAAATAAAAACTGCATTTTTGTCAATAGTCATACCAAGAGTCTATCGAAAGTGTTCCACTTGATAAACTCCTGATACGACTTTTGAATGACGATAGTTGTCTTTAAACACTGTGATGGTTTATTAAAATATTGTTTTGGAAGATAATTTATATAGTTTAAAGTAGTACAAAATAAAGTACGACAATACTCCCCCCTTAAATTTTTGTTAGTCCCTAACAAAGGATCATAATTGAACTAGAATAATAAGGATTAGAGTAATAAGATATGACGGATATCCTTTTATATTATAAATTAAAACATTATTTAAAATACATCATAAATAAAATGCTGATCTTTATCCAAAACTAAAAGGTTTGCTCTTGTGATAAAATAATTTATTTTATATATATAATTCTGATTTATTTATATCTATAGAATATAAAGACGATATGTTAATTTTAAAAATGTAGTATATCCGAGAATATAGAAAGATATATTTATTGAAAATAATTGATTAAGGGATCATAGATATCCTTCTTCTAGTGAGAGCTGGTAACTATTTTTATAAATAAATTGAATTTTAAAATACAATAATAAATGAACTATGATATTAAAGAGAATGTTAATAAAGAATACAATAATATTACGAAAGAATATTGGAAATTTTTAAACTATGGATGGCCTAAGATAAATAAAAAAGTAAATCATACAAGAAAAAAGTCAAGTGTTAATAATTATATAGAAATAAAAACAGAAATAATGAATAGATTAGGTATAATACCTACATATTTTTTTCTTACAATTTTATTTGGAGATCAAGATTATCCAGGACCTTATAATAATATAGAGAAAGGATTATTAATGCTCTATTTTATAGTTAAAAGTATTCCTTTTGAAGATATGGATAAATATATTAGTAAAAGCACATTTCATGATATTTATCGAAGATTCTATAATGATGATAGAATTTCTAAATTAAATAAAGTTATTGATTATTCATTATCAAATATGTTTTCAAATATAAATATTAGAATTATGAATGGACACTTGAACAACCCTACTTTATTTAATCAAGTGACTTTACATATTGACGGGCATGATACAAAAGGAATTGTTTATGGATCGAAAGATAAATCTCAATTTTATAGTTACAAATTAAAAAGAAATGGATTTAGAACACAAGTATCCCTAGATAATAATGGATTTATACTATTTGTTTCCAAAAGTCAACCTTGTAGCATTGGAAATGATGGAACAATGTTAACAGATATGAATATATATAACAAGATTAATGAAATGGATTGCATTGCATTAGATGGTGGCTACACATTGTTTGCTAATAATATAATAAATAATTCTAATCTAAACAACCATAACTTTGTATTTCCAATTAGGAAAGAGATCGGTATTAATTTAAATGAAATTGAATTAAACTATAATGATCAGTTTGGTGGATTTCGTTCTAAAATGGAGAAATGTTTCGCTGATATAGGGCATACATTTGAAAGATTGAATAATACGAAGTCTTTTATTACCACAGATATAAAAATTTTTAATATTCAAATGAAAATTGCATCTGTTTTGTTAAATGTAAAAAAATTTGTAGAATTAAACAAACTTGATGTATTTGATTTTCATGCATATTGGCTAAATGATCAATTTGATTATGAATACAATGATATTATTTTAAATAATTTAGATTCTATAAAAATAATGCAGCCTAAAATAACAGAAAGAATAAATAATTTAGAAAAAATGACATTATTACAACAACAGTTTATTGGTCTACAATTACAAAATATTACTCAAAATCCAAAAATCAATAGTTTAATAGATAATATGGACATGGAAGAAAATATGGATAATAATAATCTTGATAATTTTGAAGTAGAAGATATACTTGATCACAAAGGATTAGTTGTAGAAGATAGTATTTATTTAGTTAAATGGAAAAACTATCCAGATTCAGAAAATCAATGGTTACATTATTCTCGTTTTAATGAAAGTAAAATTATTATTGATTATTGGAAGAAATAATTTATTAAATTTATGGTTTATTACATAGTTTTCTGAAAATAATTGAATTTACAATTTATAAAAAAAGATAAATGGAAAACAAAAGTATTTTTTAAATATTCTTGTTTTTAAAAGAAATAAATTATTAAAATAAAAATCAATATGAACCAATTGATGATTGAGTGCACACAATCTGTTTTATTTAATTTAAGAAATCCTTTTGTAAACTTTTCATTATATTAAATAGATTTACTCTATTATTATTCTAGATAAAATAAATAAAAAAACAAAAAAACCATCTGGCCAGAGGGGGAGGGTATCACCTAAGATACAACTATATTGATTTAACTATATGCTAGACGGATATCCTTTTATATTATAAATTAAAACATTATTTAAAATACATCATAAATAAAATGCTGATCTTTATCCAAAACTAAAAGGTTTGCTCTTGTGATAAAATAATTTATTTTATATATATAATTCTGATTTATTTATATCTATAGAATATAAAGACGATATGTTAATTTTAAAAATGTAGTATATCCGAGAATATAGAAAGATATATTTATTGAAAATAATTGATTAAGGGATCATAGATATCCTTCTATGATAGTAATCAGTAAAGAGACAAGCAAGTGTTTTTTTTTTTTTTTTTTGTTCGATTGTTGTAAAACTTTTATTGAGCACGAGCTACACGAGGTATGTACCAACTGGAGGATAAATTGTTGTTGATGCTTATATTGTTGATGGCTATTGGTTTGAGACGGTCTGTGTGTACCCAGGAATTATAGATTTTTCCTTCAAGTTCTTTGATTTGATAAACGTTGAAATCAGGATTGCTATTGATAATTTGGTATGGTCCCATCCAGTTGTATTCAAGGCCACGTTTGGATTCGTTTCGTAATAATACGTAATCATTTTTTTTAAATGCCTGAGTCTCTTTACCTTTTATTAACTTATCCCATCGCTCTTTGTCCTTTATACCTTGGTTTCGCATATTCTCTTCTGCTAAAAATCTAACTTCACGTAGATGGCGGATTCTTGTCAGTGCATCTTCAGTAATTAAATCAGCATCAAATTCTGTAAATTCATGCATATACGGACGGTTAAAATCACCCGGTATTCTAGGTTGTGTTCCATAAACGAGAAAAAATGGGCTATGACCAGTGGTACTATGTTTTCTAACACGACAAGCAAAAGTAGTAGTATCGATATAATCGTCCCAGCTATGTACGTCGCCATTGACATATTTCTTAAGCATGCTTTTGATAATCTGGTTCACTCTTTCGCACTTTGAATTACTTCTTGGGTGGTAGGCACTAGTGAACGTGTGTTTAGAGCGAATTTTATTCATATATTGCTTGAGAACCTTCGACATAAAATTTGCACCTCTATCTGTAAAAATTTCAACAGGGTTACCAAATTTTAGTACAATTTCTTCATAAATAAATTTAACAATTTCATCTCCGGTAGCATTATTAAGTGCACGTAATATAGGCCAATTCGTTGAATAATCCACTGCAACTAATATCCATCTATTATTGTTTTTAGTGGTTGGTAATTCACCGATAAAATCCAAATGCCATCTAGAAAAAGGCGGTGGTATGTCTAATGGTTTCATAGGTGAATGATGAATATTTTTCTCTGCACGTTGAGACAATTGGCATTCAGGACAACTTTTTAGCCATTCATTAATATCATCATTCATTCCTGGCCACCAAACACGGGTTTTCATTTGCTGGAATACAGTAAGTTGGCTTAAATGTCCAAATGCAGTATGGAAATTATCAATAGTATCGGCACGTTGAGCGAATGGAATAAATTTAGCTTCTAACATTGTATCTGCTGGTGAAGATTTAATTAGTCGATAAATATGTTTGTGCCTGACAATAAATTTTTCTTTCTGTTGTAATAACTCTTTCTTTAGAGATTCAGGCCAATCTTGTTCTTCACGAAAATACAATAGGGGCCAATCGTGAATAGGATCGTCATGAATAGAAGTAATAGGTTTACTAAATAATTTCTTTGAATGAGTAATATTTATATTATACAAATATTTAGGTTCAATTGATTCAGATGCAGGTATACAGTCAGGACCATCACGGCGCGAAAGAAGATCAGGTACTATATTTTCTTTACCAGCTTTATACTGGATATCAGGATTATATAATTCAATTTCAGACATCCAACGTATCAATCTCGGTACAGGTTTCTTTTGATCGCGGAAGTACTTCAACGGTAAATGATCAGTGAAAACTTGATATTTTTTACCATCTATAAAGCATCTCCATTTACGTAATGCAATTAATATGGCTAATAATTCGCGTTCCTGAGCAGGGAAAGATCTTTCTTCTTTAGATAACCGTTTCGATTCAAATGCAAGAGGTCGCCATTGTTGGTTATTGTCTTGTTGTAGAATAACAGCACCTACAGAATAATCTGAACTGTCACATTCAATTCGGAAAGGTTTATCCATGTTGACGGTATTAAGAACAGGTGCAGTACATAATTTCTCTTTGAGTAAATCAAAAGCAGCTTGACATGCAGAAGTCCAATTAATCGGGCGAGTCTTGTAACCAGTACCAGCAGTCAAATCAGTGAGAACAGAAGCAATGCCAGCAAAATCCGGAATAAACCTGCGAAAATGTTGAGCAAGACCAAGAAATTGACGTACTTGCTGTACATTGGTAGGTATAGGCCACTTACTAATTGCCTCTGTTTTGTGCTTGGATGGCAAAATACCTTCCTTGGATACCTGGAATCCTAAAAATGTTAGATCCTTTATGTTGAAATGTGATTTTTCAATATTAATAACAAATTTTGCATCATCTAAAGCTTGTAAAATTAGTTTGACATGTTCTTTGTGTTCTTTTTCAGTTTTGCTATAAATCAAAATATCATCTAAATAAACTAGACAAAATTTATCTATATAAGATTTTAATGTTTCATTGATAATGCCCTGAAAATAAGCGCCTGAGTTTTTGAGGCCGAAAGGTGTAACAAGAAAACGATGTTGGCCATATCGATGTGATATAACACATTTAGCAGAATCAGAATCAGACAATCGAGTTTGGTTAAAAGCACCTGTCAAGTCAATTTGGCTATAGAATTGAGAGCCATGCAATTGGTTAAGACACTCATCAATACGAGGGATAGGTGTTCTTTGTGATATGCTAATTTTGTTAAGAGATCTAAAATCACAACACATACGCAGCTTTCCTGATGTTTTATGTCGTATAAATAAAATAGGGAATCCATATGGCGATGATGTTGGGACTATTAAACCTTTCTTTTCTAAATCTGCTAAAATACGTTTCAATTCAGTCAATTCTATTGGACTCATTTGATATGGATGGTGATAAATTGGTGGAGCATTGGGAGGATCGGTTTGAATGATATCTCTTGTATATCTATGAGGTGGTAATTCGGTAATTTCACCTTTGAATGCGTATGGGTACAATTTTGAAAATTCAGCTTTCCATTTTTTATCCATTTCAATATCAATAGAAGCTGCATCATTAGGACTGATAAGTGAACTATTACCTGTATCATCATTAATAAAATATAACATAAAACATTCTTCAACTTCATCCTTTTTTAGTAAACGAGAAACTTGGTTAGCAGACAATAAATAATCAGTGGAATCAGTAGTTTGGGTAATAGTATTAGTGGTAATAGAAATAGGAGAAGACGAAAATAGTTGCTGAGATATCGCATTGTTATCCTTATCGCTTATAGCTTGTATACGAATATCGTCATGTTTTTGCGGTATTGGTTGTAGTTTAACATCACCTTGAGGTGTATTAATAGTCCAAGTATCGTCGAACCAGTCAGGAATGTGGAATCTGAGCTATGAAATAGTAAAGATTCAAAAATAAAATAAAAACACAAAAGATACAAGAAAGTAATCAGTCGCAAAAGCAGATAAAAGTTTTATTTACGTGAAAAAGGTAGAGGTTTATATAGCTTTTTTATGTCTGAGTTTACAGATAAAATAAGTGTGTTTGTGCCACGCTAAAGTGCCACACTTTCCATATCTAATTTCCTGCCGTGATTATATAATCCAGTCTTTCGGACAAGACATGCAATTATAGAAATCCTCTAATCCTGTATCCAGACATCAGTTATTACTGGGCGATGTTGATAAGGCTTAGTTAAAATAAATATGTATTAGTCATAATGGTTAAAGTTGTGAGATAATCAAGTATGTGTAAATATATATGAGAATATATATCTGTATATATGCTTGATCACATCATTGCCCTCCTTCCACGTTTTGACTAGTGTATGTTTATTCTGTAACATTTAAAATGCAGGATGTAATGTATATTGTAAGTTGAAAAACTTGTAATATGTATTTGGCAATTAAATTGTGGAGTATATGTATGTAGTGCGATCATAGTAGTATAATGTGTGTACCAGTAAAAACCCATAGAATGAAATGACTGTTATGTATAAAGTAAAAAACCAAGAACTGGATAAAAAGTAAAATTGGGAAAAGGTTTACATTGTTTACGTATATAGAGTTTTTCAATTTCTGTTTCCAGAAGTTCTCTGTGATCGTCTTATTACGTTAGCATTTTTATTGCTGTGTCGATCGCGTGTGCCACGTTTACGTGTAGCGTTATTTACTGAAGCAGGTAACGAGCGATTACTGTTATCACCAGCGTTTCGGCGATCCCAATATAGCTGGATATGATACTTTGAGTCAAAGTCCTGTTCCGTTTGCCATGTGTTATCTTCAGGATTATCGTAACCAAGCCAGTGTACCAAATAGTTATAATTACCAGGTGTTCCACGATGACCAATAATAGCTTGTACTTCAAAATGACCATCTTTGGGTTTATTTTGGGAGGCTGCATTAGCATTAATAAGTTTAAGATGATGCGTTGCTACATCTCTTGATAGAAGGTTACCTTGTGGGTCTGTTAAGATGTAGGATTTATTCTTTGTGTAGCCGCTTACAGTAAATGGGCCAGAATATCTTTCCTGTAACTTAGACGTACGGTGTACATTCTGTATCATGACGGTGCTACCGATTGGGTACATATCTTTAATAATTCTATGTGTCTTTTCAAACCGAGCGTGATCGTTGTCCTGTGTTTCTTTTATAAGTTTCGTTATTTCAGGAATAACTACTTCTTGTGCAAAAGCAAGACGATCGTCAATTAATTTAGTGTCAGCTTTCTCAGTACTAAGAGTGTGCTCTACTTTAGAATAATCTTCAAACCCATTAGGTTGTCTGTTAAAAACAATTGCAAAGGGTCTTGATTTATGTAACTTGGAATATTTACTATTCATGGCAAGTTGTACGCTATTAAGATATAAATCCCAGCTATCATTTTTCCCGTTAAGCATTTTAATAATACTGTTTTTTGCAATGCCAACAAATCTTTCACAGACCGAATTACCAGTGGGAGTGTACGGTAAAGATAGACGTCGATCAATACCACTAAGTAATATGAGTTGAGATACAATATTGTTCACAAATTCACTACCGTTATCATGAGAAATTACTTTAGGAAATGAAAATAGACAAAAGATGTTCAATAATTCTTTTGCTATTGTTAAACTACTTTTATCAGGCAAAGCGCGTAAAATAGTGAATCGACTAAAGTGGTCAACCATGACAAGCATATAGTTATTGCCAGATGCAGAAGTTGTGTTAAACGTTCCGAGATCAATTGACCAGTGATCTAATGGCTGAGACGGTAAGACACTTCGAAAGGGGTGATATCCCTGCTTGGAAATATTAAAATGTCTACAAGTGGGACAATTCGAAATAATCCTGTGAATGTCATCTCTCATGTTCGTCCAATGCATATTGTAATCGCGATGAATAGCGGCTTGAGTAGCAGTAATTCCAAAATGGCCGAATAAATGCACGGGTCATTATCATTTTAGGTCTCAGGTTTATCTTTTTTATATAAATTTAGATATTCACAATAGGTTATTAATAGAATTAATTAATCCGTTTAATGATGTTTTTTTAAGTGAATTAAAAGTATACAATGAGAATATATAGTCACTGTTTATTAATTTTTCATTACTATATATTAGATAGCTTATTTCTGTATTTTTTAGAAATCTTGATTTATTTTTGTCATATATTTTTGAAACATCTGTAATATAATCATCATTTATTTCATTATTAGTATATCTGTAAAATATATTAGCAAATGTTTCTAATGTATTTCTATTATTAGCTTTTATTTTTTCGTATAGGTCATTATTTTTCTTTAATTTCGTTAAATTATCTTTTAATTTATTTATAACTTTTATAACCTCTTTCTTATTATCTAATTTTTTATATTTATTTCTTTTGTTATCTTTATTTCTATCTTTTTCTAAATTCTCAATTAATTCTGGCATATAATCATCAGTTTCTTCACTATCTAATTCATAGTCTTCTTCCATAATATCTTTATTGCTATTATTATTATTATTATTTTCTATAGTTTTTATATATGCTGTATTATTAATCGTTTTTTTCTTATAAATGGATATAGAATCATCTGTTTCAATATTCTCAATTAATTCTGGCATATCATCATCTGTATCATCATTATCTAGTTCATATTTTTCTTCCGTAATATATTTATTATCTTTATTTTGAACTTCCGGTGTATTTTTGAAGCTATTTGAAATAGGTCTGTTAAAAGATTTATAGCATAGATTTTCTCGTTTTAATAAATGTACTTTATTTTCTAGTTTTTTTATTTTTTTTAATAAATGTATATACTTTACCTTTTTTATTCTAACATATAAATTGATATTATATGAAGCCATATTATCTTAAATTTTATTTATTATTAGAAATTCAATTTTTTTATAAAAATACTTTTAATCTTTTAAGAAATTTTTCCATATATTATTTTCTCTGTTTTTCTTTCTCCATTGATACTCTTTTAAATGCAGTAAAATATTTTTTTTATTACGATTTCTAGGAATAATACTTTGTTTTAAACCATTCCAAGTTCCTTCTATTGTGTTAGTGTGAACTCCAGTTATTGGGTCCTTAAAATTCTTAGAATGATTTACAGTTTTATGCTTATATCCGATATTCTTTAAATTATTATAACCCTTCCAACAATCAGTATAAATAGTGGTACCTTTTTTAATGTGTTTTTTTATAATTTCATCAATATTTTCAATATTTCTTTCTTCTATTGGAACTAAAAACATTTGTTTATTTTCATTCTTAATTTTATTTTTTAGTCTACTCCTTTGAATACCTCCAATAATCCAAGCACCCTCAACATTATGTCCTTTATTATACTTTCTTTTAGCAATTTTAGTTTCGTCAATTTCAACAATTTCATTTCTACCACCAATTTTATTAGTTTTATTTAATATTTGCTTATTTTTAATATATTTTCTGTATATTTTATTATATGAGGATACTGTATTTTTACTAATTTTTAAGCTAGATGATATAAAAGATGAAGGTGCTTTACCCAAAAACAGATAAAGTATATGTAACTGTATATTTAATGGCAATCTCAATTTGTTAAATATTGTACTTCTAAGAGGAGAAAATGCTTTTCTACATTTATAAAACTTACAAACATATAATTTTTTCTTAAAATTTAATGTAGTGTCTTTTCCACATTTTTCACATTTGAGATACCTATTAACGTAATTATTTTTTATTAAGTAGTTTAAAGCTTCTAATTCGTTATCGAATACTTTTTTTAAAGATTGGTAAGATTCAATAAACATATGTTTTATAATAATAAAATAATTCAATTTTTATATATTAAACTATATATGAGAGTTATATTGGGATACATCCAAATGCACTTTGTTAATAATATCGTCACGTTCCTTAACAGGAGGTGTAATGTAATCAGCATAACGTAAGGCACTGTTGATAAGTGTATCTTTTTCAGATGTAGACTTAGTTTCACGGATTGTATTGCAAATGGGTTCATTGTTACTTCCAGTACTAACATTAGTAGGTGAGTGTTTAATGAGTTTTTCATTGTGTGTGTAATCTCGAGCATGCTGTTTAAGTGCTTTTTTATAGAAAGTAGAAGAAATGTTCAATTGAGGTTTGAAGCGTTTCGTATTCTTTTTCTTAAAAATACGCTTTTCAATATGCGCGTGTGGTGGCTTGTTAGCAGCGAGTAAAAGCTTGTCACGCTTTTTTAAGATAAAGGGTTCCGTTTCATCTACTATTTTCCCCCCTTGCAGATTTTGAAAATCGTCAGAAAACAATCTACTACCAGCATCAGCAATGTAATTCAGATGACCAGGCAAATGTACAACTGAATAAGAGAAAGCAAATAGCACTTCGTAATAAGTCAGAAGAAGATGGTTTGGAATTTGCTGCGAATGTAAATAGATCAAAGATCTGTGATCAACATGCAACGTGAAGTGTTTATTTACTAGCCATTTACTAAATCGCTGAAAACAATAAACAACTGCTAGAATTTCACGACGAGTAGTACTAAAATGAAGTTCACTACCAGAAAGTGATCGACTAGCCATAGCTACATAACGAATTTCGTTGTCAACTTTCA
Organism: Helicostylum pulchrum; assembly: GCA_025677825.1. Lineage (NCBI taxonomy): Eukaryota > Fungi > Mucoromycota > Mucoromycetes > Mucorales > Mucoraceae > Helicostylum > Helicostylum pulchrum. The sequence goes on along the minus strand of JAIXMO010000106.1, from coordinate 18,647 downwards.
TATACAAAACACCAGAAATACCTGTGTTTGAAGCATCAGTAGCAACGTGTAAAGGATATTTATAGTCAATTGCATGAATAAGTGGAGCCGAAGATAATGCCTTTTGAAGATTTCGAACCGCATGGGTGTGAACTTCTGTCCAGTGAGAAGGTAAGTCTTTGACATTACGCAATTTATCTAAACAGGAACTAATATGTGCGTACATAGGGATAGATCCTCGAAAGAAATTTAAATACCCAAGGAAAGAATTCAAAGCACGAGTAGTTGTGGGAATGGGGAATTGCAATGCTGTATTAACTTTTCTAGGATCAGGTAATAACGCGCCATTGACAATTGTCCAACCAAGAAGATGAATACTGGTTTGTGCAAGTATAAGTTTCTCAGAAGAAACTACGAGATTTGCCTTGGTCAACCGGCGTAAAATCTCGGCAACACATTCAGTATGATGAGCTAACGTACCAGAAGTACTAATTGTAAGATCGTCGACATAAACTTGTATGTAAGGCAGGTCATGAAATAATTCTTGTAAGACTCGTTGAACAAGGTTTCCTACGAATGTGATTCCGAAACAACACTTTACGAAAGAATATGCGCGATTTGTGAAGGGACAGGTAAACGAAAGCTTGTGTCTGTCTTCAGCTTCTACAAGGAAACTGTTGAAGCAGGAACGAATATCAATAATTGAATGTATAGTAGCTTGCCCAATTCTAGAATGGATCTCTGAAATGAGTGGAAAGCTCTGTGTATCCGTTATTTCTAATATAGCGTTTAAATTGCGAACATCAGCAACGATACGAGGCTTCTTAAAAGAATATACACCATCCATATCTTTTTTACTGACGACCAAAAGAGGTGAGTTAAAACCAGTATGCGAAGGAGCAGGTACAATAACAGATTCTTTTTCCCATAGTGCAATTGGATGTATCCCAATATAACTCTCATATATAGTTTAATATATAAAAATTGAATTATTTTATTATTATAAAACATATGTTTATTGAATCTTACCAATCTTTAAAAAAAGTATTCGATAACGAATTAGAAGCTTTAAACTACTTAATAAAAAATAATTACGTTAATAGGTATCTCAAATGTGAAAAATGTGGAAAAGACACTACATTAAATTTTAAGAAAAAATTATATGTTTGTAAGTTTTATAAATGTAGAAAAGCATTTTCTCCTCTTAGAAGTACAATATTTAACAAATTGAGATTGCCATTAAATATACAGTTACATATACTTTATCTGTTTTTGGGTAAAGCACCTTCATCTTTTATATCATCTAGCTTAAAAATTAGTAAAAATACAGTATCCTCATATAATAAAATATACAGAAAATATATTAAAAATAAGCAAATATTAAATAAAACTAATAAAATTGGTGGTAGAAATGAAATTGTTGAAATTGACGAAACTAAAATTGCTAAAAGAAAGTATAATAAAGGACATAATGTTGAGGGTGCTTGGATTATTGGAGGTATTCAAAGGAGTAGACTAAAAAATAAAATTAAGAATGAAAATAAACAAATGTTTTTAGTTCCAATAGAAGAAAGAAATATTGAAAATATTGATGAAATTATAAAAAAACACATTAAAAAAGGTACCACTATTTATACTGATTGTTGGAAGGGTTATAATAATTTAAAGAATATCGGATATAAGCATAAAACTGTAAATCATTCTAAGAATTTTAAGGACCCAATAACTGGAGTTCACACTAACACAATAGAAGGAACTTGGAATGGTTTAAAACAAAGTATTATTCCTAGAAATCGTAATAAAAAAAATATTTTACTGCATTTAAAAGAGTATCAATGGAGAAAGAAAAACAGAGAAAATAATATATGGAAAAATTTCTTAAAAGATTAAAAGTATTTTTATAAAAAAATTGAATTTCTAATAATAAATAAAATTTAAGATAATATGGCTTCATATAATATCAATTTATATGTTAGAATAAAAAAGGTAAAGTATATACATTTATTAAAAAAAATAAAAAAACTAGAAAATAAAGTACATTTATTAAAACGAGAAAATCTATGCTATAAATCTTTTAACAGACCTATTTCAAATAGCTTCAAAAATACACCGGAAGTTCAAAATAAAGATAATAAATATATTACGGAAGAAAAATATGAACTAGATAATGATGATACAGATGATGATATGCCAGAATTAATTGAGAATATTGAAACAGATGATTCTATATCCATTTATAAGAAAAAAACGATTAATAATACAGCATATATAAAAACTATAGAAAATAATAATAATAATAATAGCAATAAAGATATTATGGAAGAAGACTATGAATTAGATAGTGAAGAAACTGATGATTATATGCCAGAATTAATTGAGAATTTAGAAAAAGATAGAAATAAAGATAACAAAAGAAATAAATATAAAAAATTAGATAATAAGAAAGAGGTTATAAAAGTTATAAATAAATTAAAAGATAATTTAACGAAATTAAAGAAAAATAATGACCTATACGAAAAAATAAAAGCTAATAATAGAAATACATTAGAAACATTTGCTAATATATTTTACAGATATACTAATAATGAAATAAATGATGATTATATTACAGATGTTTCAAAAATATATGACAAAAATAAATCAAGATTTCTAAAAAATACAGAAATAAGCTATCTAATATATAGTAATGAAAAATTAATAAACAGTGACTATATATTCTCATTGTATACTTTTAATTCACTTAAAAAAACATCATTAAACGGATTAATTAATTCTATTAATAACCTATTGTGAATATCTAAATTTATATAAAAAAGATAAACCTGAGACCTAAAATGATAATGACCCGTGCAATTTGAGCTAAGACAGACTCTTTAAAAGCGTAAGGAAGCGGAAATTGTTTTGTGTAAGCTACACAACCAGGTTTAGTAGGTAAGCGAACAATAGCTCCTGGAAGATTACAATAAGTACGTGTTACATCGATAGCAGAATTCTGTTCCAATAAAGGTTTTAAAATTTCCAACATGTGTTTACGTTCAATATCAGTTCCGTAAGGACTATTATTTGGGGCAAGTGTAGTGGGATCAATAGGAACAGGAGGAAATGGATTAGATTTGTCAATATCAAAATGAGATATAATTAAACCTGTAACTCCAATTTGAAGTGTAGACATTAAATCCATTCCTATTAAGCATGGAATATTGGCATTATTTAACGAGGTAAAAATATCAAATATTTCGAATGTATGCGTATGAGTTTTATTATTATAAAAAAGTCGTAAACTAGAAAAACCATATCTTTTCTCTACAGAATTTGCATGACCTAGTTGTATGGTACCAGAAGTAGGAGTAATGGTGGCATTGATGGCAGAGGCAAAAGATGGTGAAATAATACTAAATGTACTACCAGTATCTAAGATAGCATAAGTTTTGATATTTTCTATAATAACAGGTAAAACCAGCATGTTAGTTCTATTATCAGGCGGTACGCTGTATATTTCATGAAACTTACATAACTGTGCTTGCTCAGCAATCTCGAGAGCAACGTCGACGTCCATATCACTAGTAGTGATGTCAGGAAGAGGAACAACAGGAACGGGAGGAACAGAAATGTTAGCATCAACTGATACTGTAGAAGAAGGCATGGTGTTACTTAACTCGTCTTCCGACAAAGTCATACCAGCAAGGCGACGATGAGTATCATCTTGAGGAGGAGGAGGAGGAGGATTGTTACCACGAATAGCAGTGTTACACATGTGTGCAGGCGTCCAACCAGCAGCTCCACAGTGCCTACATGTCCGACGATTGACGTAAGACGAAGAAGAAGAAGAAGGTTCACCATTAGCACCAGCAGCAGCACGACAGTTTTCAGTATTGTGTGTGTCTACACGATGGTAGGAACAATACTTGTTACGACGCGGGCGGTTATTCCTTTCGGAACGTGATACAGGAGGAGAAACCGAACTAGATCCAGCACCAGGTGTATATGCGTGAGCATACTTTGATTTAGAAGATGATTTAACATCATCATTGTCAAAAGCAGCTTGTACATGTGACCTTTTAGATGAAGTAGGAGACGAACTAGAAGAAGCAGAAGCAGAAGAAGAAGAAGAGCCAACATTCTTGTAGAACTTGTTAAAGAAGTCCCGAGCAAAAGTAGTAATGATGTCCAAATCATACTTTCTAGAATCATCCAGAGAGGCAACAGAAATAGTAATCTGCTCAAACAAACCCTTAGGAAGAGCACGACCAAAAGTATCAATCAATAATGAATTAGGTAACACTTGATCAACAGCACGTCGACGTAAAGTATTGAACCTGTCAATAAAGTTCTCGATCGATTCTCCAGGAAGCATCTTGATCATCGTCAATTCACGAGCACAACGCGCACGTTCTTCATGAACATTGAGACCGTAACGAGCCGTAAAAGCAGTAGTGAAATTATTCCAAGTAGGAGAAGCAGCATGAGCAGTACGATAGTTTGTCAAAAAATCATCATACCAAATACGAGCAGTAGGAGAGAGGAGTGGAGGTAACAAACGCAAGTAGTTGGCATCCAAATCCAAACAATGACTATTCATGATATCTTCAAAGTGTTGGATACACGCCTTGATATCAGCAAAAACTTGATGACCAGAAGCACGATTAAACACTTGGCCTTCCCACTGAAACAAGCACAACTTTGGAACAATAGTGGTAGGGGCTCTAGAAACAAAAGTTTCTGTACGAGCAACAGGAGAAGAAGTAGTGGCAGCAGAAGAAGAAGACAAGGAAGCAACAGAAGAAGTATCATCAACCATGGACGAACACGCGGCCTTCATCATTTTCAAGTCCTTCAACTTGTTTGCCAAAGTAGTACGAGCGTTGGTCAGTTCAACACCAACAGGAGCAGAAGCGATGTACAGAGACAAATCCCTAATAGATGACTTCAACAAAGCAAAAGCAATCTTCATGTCAGCTTCAACGTCGGCATGATTAATATGGCTAACGTTAGCCTCAGCAAGAGAGCTGTCAACGTCCATGTTATTATTCATAACCTCGGTATTAGCGACAGAAGGGGAAGCAGCATTGTTATGGTCAGTGTTACCAGCAGCGGGAGAACAAATAGGAGAAGAGGTGGGCACGGTCATAGCAGTAAAAAAGGATTTTAAAAATAGAAATTTTGAGTTTGAAAATAAAAAAAAAAAAAAAGAGAAAAAGAGATTTTTCTGGTAAGGGAAATAAACTTTTAAATATAACGAATATGATTAAAAAAAATGTGGAATCTGAGCTATGAAATAGTAAAGATTCAAAAATAAAATAAAAACACAAAAGATACAAGAAAGTAATCAGTCGCAAAAGCAGATAAAAGTTTTATTTACGTGAAAAAGGTAGAGGTTTATATAGCTTTTTTATGTCTGAGTTTACAGATAAAATAAGTGTGTTTGTGCCACGCTAAAGTGCCACACTTTCCATATCTAATTTCCTGCCGTGATTATATAATCCAGTCTTTCGGACAAGACATGCAATTATAGAAATCCTCTAATCCTGTATCCAGACATCAGTTATTACTGGGCGATGTTGATAAGGCTTAGTTAAAATAAATATGTATTAGTCATAATGGTTAAAGTTGTGAGATAATCAAGTATGTGTAAATATATATGAGAATATATATCTGTATATATGCTTGATCACATCAAGGAATAGGACTTCGTTGTTTTAGCCAATTACGACCCAATATGATATCAAATTTCGATTCAAATACGAAAGCAGTAATAATTTCTTGATATTCATGAGCATTACCTAAAAACATTTTGAACTCTATTTTTTTATCTATTTTTGATTGATTACCGTCTGCTGTCTCAACAGCCTGATTAGATATAGTAGAAATCTTCAATGCATACGACATAAGTTTTGGATGAACGTAACACGTACTTGCACCACTATCAATAAGAATCTTGAACTTTGAACCACCTACCATAGCACTATATAATGGTAATGCATGTGGTATTTTACCATAAATTAACGCAAGAGACTGTACCTTAAATAATTGAGGTTCTCACGTAACACCTCAATACCATTGTACTAATTAACATTTTAGCCATTTACTTGTACCACCTTAAACAACAGTCATGTTACCCTGGTTGTTCTTTGACTATAAAAAGAATATTAAGAGGAGCAACCTTTTGCTCCCTCTCTTGTTTTTTAAAAGTAATTTTAATCAATAAAGATCTATAAGAAGTTTCATCTTATTTACTGTTGTCTCTTTTATTATTTTAATTTGATACTATTTATCACATTTTTTAAGATGAATCCTTCTTCTGTTCTTGATGTTATGCCTTCTGACGCTAGTAACGTTATCGCTTCTGTATCCGATAGCATGACTAACTTAGGATTAAGTAACAATAGTTCCAATAATGTTGTACATGCCACGGACGTATCTCCTATTGCCATTGAAGATACTGAAATGGTAGACCATATCAGCGTTAAAGAAAGTTTTAACAATGACCATACCATGAATTCTGATACGAACGTTGAAGAAAATAAAACTGCCCTAGAAAGGTTAAATGACCAATATGAAAAAATTATGGTTATTATTGCCAATCTGAATCAGCAGAAGATTAAATTATTTACCGAGGGTGTACTTGATCGTAATGATGTTAGACTCGTTACTGTCGACAGCCAAATTAAATTAGTAAACGAACATTGTGAGTTTATTAAGGGTCAAATTGATGCCATGGTCGCTAATATGAACTATAAGCTACCTAACAACGATTTAGCCTATGTTGTTTCAAACAAACCACAAGTTTCCCTTAAGGATGTACCAATCTTTAACGTGGATCCTTCTGCCAGTGTTTGGGACATCGGTACAAACAATAAAGATGCCAAGGAATTATCCTTAACTATCTTTCTATTGAAATTTGAACGTTTGTTTGTAGCTAACTCCCTTGATATCAATAAGTCTTGGCACTACTACCTTGAAATCGCGTTTGAAGGATCATCTAAGTATCATACTTGGTTTTCTCTCAACTTGAAAAACTCGAGCAGTATTTCCTGGCTTAATGCTAAGAAAGTGTTGCAGCAACGTTTTGATCTTGCCTCTCAAACTAGTGTTCATACACTGGCTAAGAGATTGATCAGTTTTTCTCTCGAGGAAAACGAATCATTTATTTTGTGTTTGGAACGTTTCCGAATGGTGATTCTTACTGCACAAATTAATCATACTGATAACGTTATGTTATTTTATTTATTTTTAAATTGTTTCCCTTCGAAAGTACAAGGAAAAATCAATCAACTTCTTTCTGTTAACTTTCGTAACTTAAACCCCAATGATTTGGATAATGTAAAGATCCACCATGCTCCTGCTGACTGGGCTCTTTTTGAGCGATTTATCTCTGGTTATGCCGCTGTTATTGATGAGGTTCTTGCATCTTCAAGATCCCAAAAAACTATCCATAAAAAAAGAAAGGCTAGTAATGAAGATGAGAAGACATCACCAGTTGATCAAGAAAAGGCTTCCTCCTTTGTTGCTTCTGGCCCCTCTTCTTCTGCTGCCTCCAGACATGCTGATTACCATACTTTGAGGGCTCAAGGTCTTTGCTTCTACTGTAAGCTTGCAAACTATAAAGAGGATGCAAACCATATTTATACCTGTGAAGCTAAAAAGATTGCCTATTCAAAAAAGGGTTATAAAATGCCTGTTCAACCTGTAAGTAGTTATACTGAAAACAGTAAAAAAAATAACTATAATATTGGAAATTATAATAATAATAACATTGATCATTCTGTTAACCTCAATTATTTATCAAATGATAGAACCATTCCTAATCATTCTGTTTCCACTGGTTGTCATGATGAAAAACTTTCTATAGACTATGATTCTGATGCTGAATCTTCGGATAATGAATACAATTCATTTTTTAATAAATATGTTCAAACATACACAAATAGTTCCATCAACAATAATATCAACAATGTTGGTAACAAGAGTGTTTTTGCTGTACGTAACAATAATGTGGGAGATAATGACAATCCATGTAATATTAATTGTAGTCCTTTATCCCCTGCAACGCCTATCATTTTAAATAATATTCTCAGTTATGGTATTATAGATACTGGTGCAAGCGTCAGCTTAATAAGTAAAAAATATGCCCAAAAATATAATATCAAATTTCATTCTGTTCCTGGTAGTCTTATATTGGCTGACGGTAGTAATATTCCTAGATTACAAACAGTTGATCCTGTATTAGTTGAATACGACAATATAAAAAAGGTAATAGAACACAAGTTTGATATCATAAGCAATGACAATATCATCAATTCGGATGACGAAAAAATTTTAATTGGTGTAGACTTGTTACCTAAACTTAAAATTTATTTATCTAATGTCGCTGTGAAACATAAATCACTTCAAAAAGAAGTTATTGATAGTTCAAAAAATGACGATGCCTATGTTCCTAATGTTACGAATTTCGGAACTGAACAAGAACAATACGCTTTTGAAAATGCTATCAAAACTTACATTGATAAAAATAAAAAATTGGATAAAACAACCTTATGTACAATTAAGGATGCGGTATTATATCTACCAACCCCGCCAGGCTTTATTGCTAATATCCGCCAATACCCTATTCCTTATTCCTTGAAAGAACAAGTAATGGAAATTATTGAAAGTTGGGAAAAGGATAAAATTATTGTTCCTGCAAAGCCATCTGGTTGGAATTTACCTATGACGGTTACATTCAAAAAGGATCATATGGATGGTGCTATCTGCAAGGATAAAAAGAACATTCGTCTCCTCCTTGATCCTAGAAAACTTAATGAAGCTCTTGATGATTCTTCAAAGAACTCTCATAGCTTACCATTAATTAATGATATATTTAATTCTATGACTGGTTGTGTTGTATTTTCTACAATTGATCTGAAATCAGCATTTAACCAATTTCCTGTAAATGAAGCTGATCAGATAAAAACAACATTTACTGCTCCAAATAATTTGCAATATATGTATCGAGGTTCCCCATTTGGAATTTCCGTAATTAGTCAATTGTTTAGCAGGGTAATGCTAACATTATTTAAGGACTTACCTTATGTTACCTGCTTTGTTGATGATATTTGTATAGCTAGTAGATCTATGCAGGCTCATTTTTATCATGTGAAAAATGTATTAGAAATACTTACTAAAAATAATTTAAGGATTAATTTCGAGAAATCGCATTTTGCTAAATCAGCCGTATACCTTTTAGGATATTCAATTTCTGCCTCTGGAAAAAGAATAGATAAAAGAAAGCTGACTAACCTTGATGATATGCCTCCTCCAAAAACACAAAAACAGGCTCAGTCACTATTCGGGTTTGTAAATTTCTTTCGTCAGCATATACCAAACGCTGCTGCCTTAATGGCTCCATTAGATGCCTTAAGATCTCATGATGTTAAGAAAAGTGGTCCTTTCATTTGGACTACAAAACATCAAATACACTTTGATGCGATAAAAAATATTATGCAGTCTGATGTAGTGTTGTCTCAACCTGATCATTCTCATCCATATTGTATTGCTACTGATTCAAGCGATTTTGCTACCGGTTGTGTACTTTATCAAGTGTTTGATTCTGTTGATAACAGTAACGGAAAAGCGTCTATAATTAAATATATCGGGTTCATGTCACGTACATTTAACAAACATGAACGGTTATATTCTACGTCAATGAGAGAATTAAACGGAGTAATTTACGCTCTAAAGCAATTTCATAAATTTATTTGGGGTACTCATTTTACCTTATATACTGATCACAAATCACTCTGTTATGTTTTCAGTCAAAAATCAGCTAATCGTATGATCATAAAATGGTTAGACGTATTGCTTGATTACCAATTCTCTGTAATACACATAAAAGGAATAGACAACGTTTTACCCGATGCATTATCTCGTTTGTATCCTCCTACGGAATCAGACGATTCAAAATTTGATAAACTTAAACTAAGATTACATGTTTCTTCTCCAAGAAAAAACCATGCTACATCTAATTATATAAACATAAAAAAGAAAATCAACTCAAACCTTATTTCAATTGATGGTTCAACATTCGTTAATGGTGATGTTAATCAATCACAAACCATTAATTCTATTCGTACACATGCTTTTTCTGTTGAACATAAAGAAAATGATGATCGCTATTCCATGTCTATGACCAAAAACATCTTTTATATACAAGGTGCGCAGACCATTTGTCCTGACTATGTCACTCCTCCTGATAGTGAAAAAGATCAACTGTTAAAGGATGCTCACACAAATGTCGGACATTATGGGGCTGAACAAATGGTTAAAAGACTTCATAAAGAAGGTCTTCATTGGGTTAACCTTATAGGTGATTGTGTTAAATTTGTTCGTGAATGTAACGAATGTATGCGTCATAATATAAAAAAGCGGGGATATCTTCCTGCAAGACATATATACAGCTATACAGCAGGCCAACATTTAGCAATTGATTTGGCAGGACCAATTGGTAGCACTACCGAGTCTAACAATAATTATGTTATGGTTATTGTTGATGTATGTACTCGCTTCTGTATCCTTCGTCCTTTGGCTGACAAAAAAACCGCTACTATCGTTAAAGTACTGGCTGATGTATTTGCCTTAATTGGTGTACCTTCCATTCTTCAATCAGATAATGGTACCGAATTTAAAAGCTATTTATCCAAAGAACTAGCTGATGCATTGGGCTATGACCACCGTTTTATTTCACCACTGCATGCCTCGGCAAATGGTTTAGCCGAGCGCATGGTTCAATCAGTAAAGAAATTATTGGCAAAGGCTACTCAAGGTGTAGGAAATCATTGGGATCTTCATCTCAATGCAGTTCAACTTGCACTCAATAATCGTATTTCAAAAAAATTAAATTCTACTCCTTTCTCCCTATTTTTCGCTCGTCGTATGCCTGAAACATATGGTTTTACGGCCGATGAAAATAAAAAGAAACAAGGAGAAGATAAAAAACCTATGTCTCATGAAGAACTCATGAAACGAATTGATTATATGAATGATATCGTTTTTCCCGCAATCGCAGAAAAAACTAAAGCACAAATTGAATTAGACAATGCCAAATTTAATAATAAGCATATTCGGGTCATTATCATTTTAGGTCTCAGGTTTTTATATTATCCGTCTCATGCAATTGTTTTGATTATATTTTTGAATATATTTTATTTTCTTAATATAATTATTGTTTATTCTCTTATTTTAATATCAAAAAACTATCTTCCTTGATTATATTTTTGAATCTACAATATTATCCATCTCAAACGCATGAGGGATATCTACAACCATTACATCTTTTTTCTTTTTTGTATATATATTTATTTATCTTATATATCCTCGATTTTTATATTTATAATATCTCCTTTATAAAATAAAATGGCTATTATAATTAATGATCATTAACATGTATCAAAAACTTCCTTATCATTAAAAAAGCTGCATTATATTTAGGGTTTAGACACACATATATATATAAATAGATTATTATTAGATATCCGTCCATATACTTTTTGGTTATATAACATTATAATTGACAGAAAATTCTTAAAATCATAAAACATTATTCATAGAAATACATTATAATACCATACACTTATTATAATATTTTAATCATTTTAGTACAAAGTTTTATATATTGAAATTACCTATAAGTTCTATAAGTTCATCATTAATTTTGGTTGCTTTTGAAGGTATTTCCAGAACATGTTTATAGTTATTGTTATATTTATTTAACTTTTTAATAGCCATTTTAGGATTATTATTGTTTACTATACTAAAAACTTCAATTATTAAATCATTACTGTATTTCATCAATTCTAGTAATTCTTGTATTTTATTAATTATATTTCTTTTTATGTTAAATTTATTATTACTTTTTGTCATGATTTTAGAAGTGTTAGTATTTGAGTTTGATAAATCATTGAAACTGACATCCTCACTATTATTATTTAAATTAGTAGCAACAGAATCTGTAATTTTAGAATAATCTATAGGTATATCGGATATAGTGTTAATAGGTTCATTGTCTATAACATCACAATTATTAATATCATTAATTAAATTGTTTTCTAAAGTTTCATTATTTATATTTTTAGTATTTTCATTAATTTCACTAATTTCTTGACTATTTTTTTTATTATTTTGTAATGTTTTTGATTTCTTATTTTGTTTTTTTAACGATTTATTTCTTCTTCTTTTAACTTTATACTTAAAAAAATACGGATTATTGTCTTTCTCAAATTTTATCTCAAAAGATTTAATATCATTATTATATATTATATTTAACTTTTCTATATTATAATTCTCAATTATTTTAATGATATAACATCTCTTTATATTTTTTAAAAAGTATTCTTGTTCTATTAAATCCCCAAGGTTTTCCATTATTCTAATATTTTAAAATTATGTTTTTACTTGTTTACAAATTAATCCACCTAATATTTTATTTTAATAATAAAATTCAATTTTATCCATCTCATACATTTTTATAAATCTGAGAGTTATATTGGGATACATCCGCATATTCTAGTTGATTATAAGCCTAATGATCACGTTATGGTCCGTATTGATAAGAGTGGACAATTATCTCCCTCCTACACTGGTCCATATACTGTCGTTCGAAAAACTCAAGGTAACTCATATGTCCTACGTGATACAGTTGGCATGATAATGCCTAGAAACTATACATCAATAGAATTAAAACTTATTTCTCATGATGAAGTCATTGCTCTGGATGATGAGGGTAATGAAATAAAAAATTATGAAGTTGAAGCTATTTTAAATCATAGAGGAAGCTCAAAAAACATTGAATATCTAGTCAGATGGAAAAACTATAGTAGTGACTGGGACGAATGGTTACCTACAGACCATTTCAATGATGTTGATTGCCTTCGTAAATACTGGAAGCATCTTGGAACTGATTACAAACCAAAAAAGTCCAATGTCATTACTAATGCTCCTTCCAGCTCAAAAAACTTACAAACAACGAAACCTAGCACAATTAGTAAATTAATTGATACCATACCATTAGAAGAAGATGTTGTCAATTACAATCCAACATCCAGGTCTAAAAAACGCAAATGTTCAACAGTCCTTCCTTCTCAAGACGAAGCCTTTAAACAATCCATAAAAATCTCTAAGCGCACTTCCACTAGGAAAAGCCCTCGCTTCATTAAAAATGCATAAAAAAAAAAAAAAAAAAAAAAAAAAAAAAAAAAAACTCTACATAATTATGTTACAATCTGTAATATACATCTATTTATTCTTATTCTACCCATCCTTACCGGTAATCTCTCGCTGATGGGGGGCTATGTGGTGTTTTACCATAAATTAACGCAAGAGACTGTACCTTAAATAATTGAGGTTCTCACGTAACACCTCAATACCATTGTACTAATTAACATTTTAGCCATTTACTTGTACCACCTTAAACAACAGTCATGTTACCCTGGTTGTTCTTTGACTATAAAAAGAATATTAAGAGGAGCAACCTTTTGCTCCCTCTCTTGTTTTTTAAAAGTAATTTTAATCAATAAAGATCTATAAGAAGTTTCATCTTATTTACTGTTGTCTCTTTTATTATTTTAATTTGATACTATTTATCACAATGCAGGCGAAAAATTTTGCAGGTTGTTAAGATAAACATAATCAGAAGGAGATATAATACAATCATCAATAGATACAGGAGACAGGGGGAAATAGTTGGCATTATCTTGACTACCAGAAGGAGCTAAGTATGATATTTAAAGAATAAATATCAAAAATAAAAAATTAAACAGAAAGATTATCAGACTTGAAATGATTGTTGTTTATTTAATGGAAATTATAGGTCCTTATATATACTTTTCAGAATATAAATAAGACATTTGAAGGAACATTAATTGATGGTGGGAAAAATAAGTGAGTTGATGGTGAGGAAAATAAGTGAATATAATGTGGGAAAATATGAATAAATAAGCTTTGAAGACAAAGTGCTTCTTGTATCACTTTTTAGAAGAATAACTGTTTGTAGATTATTGTACCACTTCAGTACAATAAACTGTTTGTAGGTTATTGTATCACTTGAAGAAATAAACTGTTACACTATATTTCTTCATTAAATTTATATAGTCGATAAGAAGTATACAGATCCAAATACTAAATAGGTAATATTATATTCACTACGGCGAAATAAAGCGCTTATCGCTAATCACTGGCGCTTCTGCAAGCACTGGAGTGCTTGGGGAAGCGCTGGTGATTAAGAATTGGCAGGTGGAAAAATAAATAATCACTGAGTTTTCAATTTCCGAACTTTAAGCCCAGATTTACTTTTTTTTTTCTCAAAATGAAAAAAAAAAATGCTAGTAAGAACAACTTTCTCGAAAAAAAAAAGAACAAAGTCGTTCGTCCAGCACTGGTGATTAATTTATCACTGGTTTTTTTTGCTTCTTTTTGTTATTGTTATTTTAATAGTCCGGTTGACAAAATACTATATATATGAGCTTTTTTTTATGCACCATTACTCTTTAATTACAACCACTTTAATTTTCTTTTTCTTAATTCTAAATGAATACCACAATTAACCGCAGCAGTAAAATAACCGCAACTCGCTACTGATTAAATTATTTGAAACATCGAGACCTTCACCAAGAAACTTTATTATAATAGACATCACCCTAGAAATAGAAAGTCACGTTAAAGGGTTTTTGGAAATAAAGCCATCTTTTTTTTTTTTTTGGAAACAAAACACTTTTTTATTAACTTTTTTTTATTAAAAGAAAAAAAAAACTACTACTACTACTACAACTACAACAAGTCGGTAATCTTGCCTGCATTCGTCGACATGTCTAAATGGAAAGCTGTTGAGGGAGAGATTACGTAGAACCAGTTTGACGATTCAACTTGATTATTTTTTAATTCTGTTTTTTGAATTAATCCTACTACAGAGGTAATATCAGCAGCGTCTAATATTGCGTATTTTTTGCTCTCTGATTCACTAAAAGGTTGTACCATGGGAATAGCTGTAGAATGTAGAGCGGTTTTATGAATCTTCATGACTTCAACAAGAGCATAAAAGCTTCCATGGCGTCTACTAGTTTTTGTAATTTCCAAGTCGAACTCGAAAAAGAACAACAGTTTACCCACATACCAGTTTGGAACAGATTGTAAACGGTTATTCGTCCTAGTAATCATAATTAGAAAAATGGAAACGTCAACAATAGTAAAAAACATATATAAATAAAACGTACCTTTTTTTAACGTTTGACTCAAACATGATAAACTCTCCGCCTCTTTTTGTAGAGCTTACTGGCAAATTCGATTTAAAAAGAACGGAAGTAAGGACATGGGAATCAAGCCAGAGTTTTGCTGCAGGTGTTATTGTTTTATCTAATTTCAGAGCAAGTGGGCGCCCTTTACTTATACCCAGGTAACGACGTTTGTACGCACCTAAAGCAAAAATCAACTTGTCCAGTCTAATCAGACCTTCTATAGTAGACTCACCAGAATAGTTAGCAGGGAGGAGCACAGGAGAAGAAAATGGTTCCCATAATTGGGGGTAGTCTTTACAGTTGTCAATTTTTGTTGCTGGATGATAAACAAAACCCGTCTTGGCGCTTTCTGGATTTCGATTATACAAAACAGAGAAATCGATCATATCTGTCGTTTCTAGAAACTTGAATCTGGTAATTCTTTCAAGCACATTGATTGCATTGGCATCCACGTTGACTCTTGCTTTCATCTTTTTTTTGTAGTTACCAATTTCTCGCTCCATGCTTCTAACACTAATATTTCTTAAAGATGAGCATTGTTCGATAATGTGCGGGATATGTAACAGGTGATGCATTGATGACTTGTAAATTGAATTTGAAAGAGCTTGGGAAGCAATTTGGCTATCAATATAACGGTACCAAGTTTCAAGCGATCTATATTGTTTCATCAGAGTAAGTTAAAAAACATCAAACCTAAATTTAATTTTCATTTTTTAATACTTACGATTTGATTTCTTCAATTTCGGTTTTAGATATTTCCCATTGTAATGACAGAGCACATGCTCTGGTCAGAGCTAAGATGGCAGTTTTAATGGATTGATCTTCAAAGAGACTTACAACAAGAACTGGCACCACTTTGACCAGCCAAATAGACCAGTCAACACTACGATAAAGTCCTTTTACATTCAATGGATTTACGGGATGAAAACTACCTTGAAACGCACCTGCTGGAATGAATAATCGTGATTTTGCCATACCAACATTCATGCATTCAAATTGTTTGTTAGATAACTGAAATGGATAGGCAGATTCGTTGCCGTGATGCTTGAATCCGTCGTTGTAGCGTTTCGATAATAAATCAAAGAACAATTTACTAACGTTTGAAATTCCGTGAAGCTCATCATAGCCAAAGAAACAAGACCCAGAAAAGGTAGATAAAGATCCGAAGATGGTTGCTTTTTTTATTCCATATGGCTGTTCATTCTAAAAAAATGGGAAACATTGTAAGTATTTTTCTTTTATTTTATTTTAAGAACTTACGTAAATTGGGCTGGAATCCTCAAGTAATAAACTTTCTTTAGATCTCAATGGGGCGGTGCGATTGGCAAAGTACATCCCTGCTCTTCTAGTATTAGGAGGACCGTCTGTCCGTTGCGTACCTTTTGTTAAACAAAATCTACAGCCATAGGTACTAAATATACAAAAAAAAAAAAGGATTAACTAATTTATTTCTTCTTTAAGTATATATGTATACATACCCAGTATGGCCAGAGAAGTTCATAAGTCTATTACATTCAATTCCGTCACCATTTACAAAAAGGGCATATACCTTACAGCGTATTATAGATTCTGTACCTGTTTGGATAACGATGGTTTTTTCTGAAAGTGTTTTGAGCTCGTTTACAATTGGTTTCAAGTAAGAGCTGAAGTCACTCTTGGAAGATCCTGGAAGTATACCGATTTGAAAGGTTGCATGTCGTGCATATCTTTAAAAAAGGTAAATAATTTAACTCGTTAGTACTTTTTCCTAACATATTAATTTAATTTTTCTTATTGTTAGTGTACCTTTCTGAACTGTCCAAGTTTAGTACGACAGCGTGAATCATAATCATACTTGAATGGGAGCTTGAGGATGTGAATCCGTCAACATCAATTTTCAAATATATATTTATTATATCTTGGTCTGTGTTTATAGCTTGGCTGTTGTAGAGATCCTTGAATATTTGCCCGTCGAAGATATCACCGTAAGTATCGTTGTTTCTTGTTATATTTTCGATTACTTCTTTCTGACGATCTATTATTTTTTGACGTACTTCGTCTGACGACATCATTTCAGCAACTTTATCAGCGATTGACACCATTTTAGTGCTTTTTGCTGAAGACCTTAATGAGTTGCATGTAGGACAACTGAGAAGTTGGTCATCTTCTTGGCTATACAAATAGCATCCATTGTGGCAAACATCATATGATCTTGTCATGGGTAAAGGTATAACAGTCTTAACAAGGCTGGTACACGCTTCATGACTCAACAATTTGGTAGTAACAGAGTCTATCAGAAAGCATAAGGTAATTTTTTAAAAAACATTAGTCTAAGATAAAATCAATATAATAATTTAAAGCTATATTTACCCAAGGTCTCGTCGGCAAGCATCATATTAATTAGATGTCTCAATGCTCTTGAACCTTCTCGACTGATGTTGTATGTATCACATACCTCTTCAAACATGACACTATATCTTTCAATATTGGTGAATACAAACTTGGGGATATTTACTTTGTAATGAATTTCGTCTTGGTCAATATCATTATCGTTCATTTCAGGCGCGGTAGTAGAGTCAACAAGTATATGCTCAGAGTTAAATGGTTCTGTTAAATATACATATATATAACGGTTTATGTAAGTAAAATATTGAATATTACATATTATTTATGTATCATTTCCATTAATGTTTACCTTCGTTTTCTAGAAAATCTGATTCATCGTTAAAATCAAGATAGTCACCACAGTCATAATCGTCCATGGAGTTGACACTTTCAGTATTTGCGACTGGGGAAGGCGCAGAAAAGGATATTGACTGCTGGAAAAGAAGCTGACGAACATAATCGATGTTATGACCGGATACGCGTGTACGTTTATTTGGATTGGTGTAGGAAGACATTTTTAAGTAAAAATAATGGATAAATTATCTGAAAGTAAGGTAAGATTTTTTTTTGCTTTTATATTCGAAAATTGAGATAGAAAATTAATCTTGGCAGTTTTTTTTAGAAACAGTAGATACATTATATCATGCAATTTATTTCAAAGTAATAATAGAACCGCTCATATAACGTAGTATATTTATGCTGAGCCGTTGTGCATATAAAAAAGGTAAATTATTAAAAATGTCGCGACAAGTACATACTAATTCGATTGGGTAGAGGGCTTGAGGCATTTTTTTACTGGTGCCTTTTTTTTATTTTATTTTTGGCGGCGCAGCTACAAGAAATAATTCCATATTTGTCTATGTATCCTTTACAGGTATTGAAAATTGAATATAAAGAGACACTTTAGAAGAAGAAAAAAAACTAATTCTTTTTTATTTATTTTAAAAACGCAGAAATAATATGTCTAATATGTCTAACAATAACAACAGTGACATCCCCTGGAATTCTACTGATTTTCTTCAAGATGTATTTGAAAACACGCCC
>JAIXMO010000105.1:0-34177 GCA_025677825.1 Helicostylum pulchrum | reverse complement strand
GTAAATCTATACCGCATGTATTTTCCTTATAAAAGATGTCCGTGACACTGTTACGCAAAATAGCACCTGTTTGTTATTCTTTATAGTGATCTGCTCACTATAAATAACTCGGTCCGTTTGTTATTCAATAGCTAATATGTCGATCCCAAAAAAAAAAAAAAAAAAATAGCGAGTAATACTAATATTTGCCAGATAAAAAAAAAATGAAAAAAAAAATAACTTACAGTCAGTTTCTTTCCTGCATTCTTCCTCGTGCCTTCATTACGATTAGCTATGAATAATAAGTGGCACTTAACCCAGTTATCTTTGTGAGGATTTTGTACCTTTAAAAACAATGGCTACCTGATACATCACCAAATATATAAAAAAAAACTACGAATCATATACTAAATTTTAGAAGCAAGAAACGAATCTCAGCAGAAAAAAAATGGCACCAAAGATAAATTTGCTATACAATCGAATTAGTAAAAATGAACTTGCTGATTTCTTTAAGATTTTACCTTTATATATATGCATTTCCTTCATATTAATGAATTACTCTGTTCATGTTGCCGATATTATCTCTATCGCCGGTTTAATTCAAAAAACGATTAAAAAAATTAACCAGGTTTATTCATCCAACTGGTTCTACGTAATCTTTCCTTCGACAGCTTTCCGTATAGACACGTCCACGAATGCAGGAATTATTAGCGACTTGCAGCAGTAGTAATATTTTTTTCTTAGCTTAATAATGAATAAAAAGGTCAAAAAAAAAGATGGCTTTCTTCCCAAAAAAAAAACGTTTATGTACTTTGATCGTGGTTTGATTTTTGAGTGATGTCTATTGTATTGAAAGTCTCAACGTTTCGAATAATGTAATCATTGGCGGTTAATGGTGGTATTCATTTAGAATTAAAAAAAAAGTAGTAAAGTAGTTGTAGTTGAATATTGATGCCTAAAAAAAAATCTCATATATACAGCATTTCGTTAGGCGGAATATTAAACATAACGATAAATTAATGGTACGAAAAAAAAATATACAGTCGTTCCATTCCCAATGTGAGGATTTTGCGAAAAAAAGTACGGGCTTTCAAATAAATATTGGGGTTCTTACCAAAAAAAATTCACTGGCTGTTTGAAGTTCAATTCGTGGATTGTGAGAGGGTCATTTCAGACTTTATTTTAAATAAAAACATTTGGAATATGATTCAAACAGTTATCAAACTGGTTCTTCCACATCCGAATTTTTACACTGAGTTGTGCTTTTGCTTGGTCGAGTCCTTTTTATTTTTTTGCTTGATCGGGTCCTATTTTTTTGCACCGATTGTGAAGAAAACTTCAATACAAATGACACTCTCAAAAGACATAAATATGAAAGGCATTGTAAAAAATGCACTATCACCGCAACAGTTGAAGGTACGTTCAATTTAGATTTAAGTCTACAATTGTTGACTCTGGGTTTTCAGGAATTTGTGAAAAGGTTGTAATAGAAAGAGAAAATGATCATTTACAATGTCCTTTTTGCAATAAAGAACACTTGACTAGAGAAGGTATAAAATCTCATATACTAAAATCAAAATGTAAAGCAGCTCTTTTCAATGAAAGAACCAAGACAATGAAAAAACGAAACTATGATACTGCCGTTTTGAATGCATGTGGTGCTTTATTGTTTGAGAAGCCTCAGCAGGACCAAATATTTCAACTTGTTGATGCAATGAACCTCAGTCCCATTTGTTTGACCACCAATCAAGGCGAAGAAGTAAATGTATTAATGCGTGTAGATGATGTTAGTCAGATTTGCAACAGCAATTTTACAAAAGCCATTCCAGTCTCCCAAAAAAAAAACAGTTGATGACAACTGAAACATTTTGAAAAATCAAAACCTTGCCGATATCAAAAACTTCAAGAACTCCTTTAATATCATTGGTATGATAACAATAAGAATAAGAATCAAGTTACATAAAAAATAAAAAACAGTTTTGTAATCAGTGACATCAATATCATTTTTGAACTACCTTGATTATCCAATGTTGATAATAAAAAGGTCGATCTCAAAAATTTGTATGTGGCTTACAATATAGGTGCCATTGGGAATATAGGATCAAATTGATAAAACATAGTTTTTGTGCTATATAGGTATTCTGATTAGAAGGCTCGTTTTCTTTTCATATTGCATTCACAGATTGACATTGGTTTTTTTGATACATGATATGTAAAGGATACTTTAAATCAGTTTTTGGGGGGGGGGGTTTAAAACAAATACGATTGTGGTTTTAAACTTGTAACCAAACATTCTGTGAAGTGACGCTAAGCTTGTAGACTGATCCGTCTACCACTTTTTTTATGTCTATCTCAGAAAAAAAATTCCTGCATGATTCCAGCACTTGTTTCAAGGTTTGACAGCGAGTGAATTCAGTTAACTTCCATGCAAAAAAAAAAAAAAAAAAAAAAAAAAAAAAAGATTGTGTCGAAGTATATGGTATTTTCAAAATCATAGGTATGCTTCTGATTGTTTTATAGCCAAGAAATGTTACTTGTCGTGTAATTTCAAAGCAATGGTTATAAAAGACGTCTTTTTTAACTTTCTATATTTCAGTAAATGTCAAGAGTGGTATATCATACTTCTTTTTTTTATTATTTTATAGATGGAACCGCTGGGATGTTTTCTATTACGCAAATCCTCATGGGTGTTCATTGTCAAAAACATTGTACCTGGTCTATCCAAAATAGTTTGTAGCATCGCATCCTAGTTCATATTAGGATGTGCTACCTTGTATCACATAAAATTGATTTCTCAATAAAGAATACTGTCTTTACTCTTGTTTAAAATCTTCATATTCCATTCGACCACTTGTATAACTTTTTACAACTGGTAAAAAAAAAGGTTCATCATAGGCCATTTTTTGTATCGCAAACTCAATCACTCTTGTGTTTTTTTTACTGAATAACAACAGAAAATTAGCATTTCTAACCAAAATATGTAATCTGTAAAAAAAAATTGAATCGTAGGGGAAATTTTATTGGTAAACAACTTTTTTTTTACCAGCTTGAATTGTACATGCAGATTGTAAAAATGTATTAAACATATGAAGAGAATGTCTGCTTCAATGATGAAACGACATGCTCATTTACACGGGTAATTGCTGGAAGAAGCTGATTTACCGACAGCTCTAAAAGTTTGTTCAATTGGGAGTTGTTTATAACAGGGATTTCCACATCATTACCATACAAGTTAAGTATTGATTGGAGTATTTTGATTATTTCGCCTTCTGACTTGCACTTTTGTATTTGGTTCTCGATGAATTTTTTTTTCAAAGAGCCTACAATCTCATCTTCTTCTATATCACTATCTTCTTCATCAAATATTTTCAATGCAATTTCTCGGAAAACTTCGGACATAGCCTTATAGTCAGATATGTCATGGCCATTATCACATTGGGAAATAGTGAAGATGTTGTAAGGGTACAAAGTATGGTTATCGGTTATCATGCATGAAGCTCTTGATCGGTTATACGTACTACGGTAATGAAAGTTGGTTTGTATTTGGCGAGTTTGATATAGGAAATCATAAGTGTTTATGGTGTGGTATCAACTAATGTTAATGAATGGTTAGGAGAAAAATATATTAGACCATAGTATTTTGTTCAAAATTTTGGATCGACTGTAGTTGCATAGTAATGGAAGGAATAGTAGAGTAAGAAGTGTTAGTTTCTTGTAAGGATAGAATTTCGAACTGTTGAAGTCGTAAAAAGCGAATATATGATGATTGGGTTGATTGTGAGCCGGTCTTAACTAAACTGTTGCAGTTTAATGAGGCATAATTAAGAACGATTTTTTTATTCATTACTGGTGAGAGCGTTATGTATAGGCAGGATCCGAACCTGGTTAGGGTGGGTCCGATACATACATTCGTAATGAAGGTGCTCTGCTAGGTGTTATGTGGGGCGAAGTGTTCAGATGTTGAAAAGTAAAATTAATAGGTGGTGATTGGTTCTGCGTCCAGTCTAGATTCATATCATCATTAAAGTGTTCGATGGTGGGCTCTTCGACGTTAGGTATATTGTTGGCACTGGAAGTTTGACTATATGCCATTTTTTCGTCACTGTCTTCCAAATCGACATCGCTTTTTTCCTCTTCTAGGTTGTTAGGGGTGAAATCCTCGTCGCTGCTATCGTGTGTAAATACGGTATTGGTAATGGTGAACAGAATAAGTGTCGTCACCCGAGCCGCTACGGTAGGAGCATACTTTGATTTCTGTAATTCGATACTAGCAGGCATGATGGTTTCGCTGGTGGTTGGTGTTTTTCTAGGCTTTTTAGGAGCACGAAACTTTGATTTGACATTTCGTGATCTGGGACATTCTGCTTGTCGATGTCCAAATTGATCACAGGCAAAACATAGGATACTTGCAAGGGATTTACTTCAATCATACTTCGTGTGACCATCCTCGTGACAATAGCGACACCACGCCGGCATATCTGGAAATGTTGCATGGAAGAAAGCACCAGTATCTCCCCAAGGTAATTTGTGGCTAAGAGTAGAGTAATTATTTTCGGGATCTTGTCGAAGGATCGCATAACCAGTACCCATGAACCATCCCATATCAGATTTATGATACAATCCTAAGTCGATAATCTCGCCAAGGTGAGACATAGTTTCACGAAGGGTCGATAAAATCTCGTTTTTATCAATTAAAAGAGTGCCCGACAGTTTAACTTGAATAACATTTCCTTCACCCTCAAGGGCTTTACAAGGAAGGTAAAGTTGTACGGCGAGGTACTTGGACCGTTCATAACCAATTCCATCTGATTGTTTTATGTTTAAAAGGGTTTGCCATCGCGTTTTATCAAAAAGAAAAAAAGGGGGGAAATCGGAGCTAAAAGTTGAAGGTTTAAAAGTAGATGCACTCTAAAAAGGTTTCCAAAGCTTGTACAGTTTTGAAAACTACAACACGTTTTATCATCAGTATCCATGCTCAATTTAGTTTAAACACTGGAAAAAAATCAGCTTCCAAATACTGCATTTTCCAATGGTGAGTAGGGTTAGTGATTAAAAGTCACGAAGATCTTCAACCGCCACGAAGGATGTATTAATTATGAAGGTGTCACTTCGTGCTACTAGCCCAAGATAAATATTTAATAAATCATATATTCTACTGTTATATTCCGTTCAGGATCTCCCAAGCATTTTATTTGATTTTTTGGTTATAATATAGTAAATTTCGCAGTCCGTTTCATTGGTCAAGTTGAACTGGAAAACAGTACGTCTGAATTTCTTTTTGTAAACGCCTTCAATTATCCTAGCTGTTATGTTGGCGGAGGTGGGGGTATTGACAAGGAAGAGAAATAATAAAATACAGGACAGACATAACCTGTTTGGTGTAGTTAATGATACGTTCGAGATGATGTTTCGAACAGAAAAGTAGGATTTTCTGGGGGTAGCAGCTGTAGGCTCCTCTTTCTATAGTAATGGCTTATTCTGCTTTTATACTACAAAAAGCTAATAACCTCCAAAGATATCAAGATGGAAAAAACTAGCGTGTAAAAGTGATACCAAATGGAGTTACACGATACTTTCTCAACTCGTCTCACTAAAAAATTTACTCGTCCTTTACTTTGAAGCCATTTCGTTACTTTCTTTGCCACAAAAGAACTGGGTCAGCTATCTTCCGGTTTAAAAGGTTTGTACAATTTTAATAGACTTTATTCGGTAAGTTAAGGGGTAAGGGATATCGCCAAGGGGTCTACTACGGACAGAACCACTTGAACGTAAATGAGACATTAAAAGAGAAATTAGGTAGACGTTCCCTTTACTAATCACCGCATGAATATGTGGAAATAAGGGCTACTGTCAGCACCGAATTTTTTTCAGGTTTAAGAAAAAGTGTTTTCCATTGGGGCTTTTAATTTTAATTTGATAACAATAAAAAGAGGAGATAACAAACAATAGATTATTAATTTTTTTTACCGAAGTACCGTGTAACAATAAAAAAAGTTACTGAAATAGTGTTGTAGCAAGACATACGAGTTTCTAGTAGTAGCAGTTTCTTTTAAAGAGAGAGAGAGAGTAGCTATACTTTTTAGCTTTGATCTGATTTTTTTGGTAACCGATAACAAGTGACTATTGTCAAATCATTTGAAGTTCGGAATGTTTATACATGTCTTGTCAAAGTTAAAAGATAACTACTCGGAAGGAAAAAGAAGGATAGGTATAAATTTCCTTTACCAAGCCAAACAACTGGTAGTTTTTATATTAGACGAATAACTTGTAGAGGACTGCGGAGACGCCAATTTTTGGGGGTGTGATATTTAAAGGTATACTTTTTGAGGTCAAGTAAAAAGATGTACGTTAATACTAACTGTACGCGTCTCAATATATGATTGGTGGGGAAATTAATTGTTTTTTTTCTATGTGGCATCTTTAACTGTATATCTTTTTTTACCCCTTCTTCTAGCCTAGATCAGGATTCTTTTTTTAAAAAAAGAAAAATAATTATTGGATTAAACAAAGCTATTTATGAATAAAGTTAAAGGAGTAAAATGTAGGACTTGTTTTTATTATTCTCAAAAGCACTTGTTGAACAAAGAAAAAAATAAATTACGCTGTTTTAAATGAAGTATTTCATGTCGTGTAATTCCAAATAAATTACCTTTTGCCCTTTTTGTCCTATTTTTTTTTTCGGTTTCGTGTGTTGCTTTGTAAATAGAAAAAAGAAAAAAAAAGAGAGGAAAATTGGAATCCCCCCCCCCCCTTTCTAATATAATAAATAATAATAATAAAATGTCGACGTTAACGGTAGGAAAGACAACACCCTCAGCGAAAGCATCTCGTCAATCTGTCGAACAAGTGGCAAGTGATTTTAATACTGATCCCAATCGAGGTTTATATTCTTCTGATGTGCTCGGATTGCGTGCACTGTATGGCTCGAACGAATTAGAAGCTGACGATGAAGAGTCTCTTTTCAGTAAGTTTATAGGTTCTTTTAAAGATCCTCTCATCTTGTTACTTCTCGGTTCCGCTGTTATCTCTGTTCTTATGGGTCAAATTGATGATGCTATCAGTATCACCATGGTAGCGTGTTAAACATATAAGCATACAACCCAATTTTTTTTTTTTTTTTTTTGACGTATTCTTCTTCTGTAGGCCATTATGATTGTAGTTACAGGTAAAAAAAAAAAGAAAAAAGAAAGAATCCAGAGTATAGAGGAATAGTTTAATTAATATATTGTATATAGTTGCTTTTATTCAAGAATATCGATCGGAAAAGTCATTGGAGGCTTTAAATAAATTGGTACCACATCACTGTCATTTAGTTAGGTAAGAAAAGAAAAGAAAAGAAAAAAAAACCGAAAAAAAAACTGGTATTGAAAAGAAAAGTGTAGAGATGGTCAACTTTGCGATGTTTTAGCAAATGACTTGGTTCCTGGTGATGTTGTTCATTTCGGTTTTGGTGATCGTATTCCAGCAGATTGTAGATTAACAAACTGTGTTGGCTTAGAAATTGACGAATCCAATTTGACAGGAGAAAATAGACCTCGTCGTAAGATTTCGGAAGCTATCTCATCTACTTCGTTTGGAGAATTAGCATTGAACGAAAGAGAGAATATTGCATTTATGGGTACACTTGTACGTCAAGGACGTGGTGAAGGTATTGTTGTTGCTACTGGAAAGAGCACTGAATTTGGTCATGTATTTGCCTTGATGCAAGAAGTAGAGGTTAGAAAGACCCCCCTTCAAATCAGTATGAATGATTTAGGAAAGCAATTGAGTATGTTCTCATTTGCTGTCATTGGTGTCATTGTATTAGTTGGTGTAATTCAAAAGAGAAGTTGGTTGGATATGTTTACTATCGGTGTTAGTTTGGCCGTCGCTGCCATTCCTGAAGGCTTACCTATTGTTGTTACCGTTACTTTGGCTTTAGGTGTACTTCGTATGGCAAATAGAAAGGCTATTGTGAAACAATTACCTTCCGTTGAAACATTAGGTAGTGTCAATGTTGTTTGTGCTGATAAAACTGGTACTTTGACTGTCAATCAAATGACCGTCACCAATGTCTTCACTGCTGAAAACCAAGAAACTTTTGATTATGAATATAAAGTACCTCAAAATATGTCGGAAGCTTTGCGTCAAACACTTCGCATTGGTATGTTGTTGAGATCGACAAAATAAATTATAATGTCTAATGCAGAAATATATTCTATTTAGGTAACTTGTGTAACAATTCTCAAATTGGTGAAGGTGGCAAAGTTTTCGGTCAGCCCACTGAAATGGCGTTATTAGATGTAGTACTTCGTAGTGGTATGCAGGACGAGCGTATGGTAAATATTTTTACTTTTTTTTATACTTATTTAATTAACAAAAAAAAACTAATATATTATTGCTAGCATTACGATCGTCTTGATGAAGTACCCTTTAACTCAGATGTCAAATATATGTCAGTTACCTGTCGTGAAAAAGATGATCATAATTCTGCCGGAACAATTTATATCAAGGGTGCAACCGAAGTAATCATGGATAAATGTACAACCTATTATACTTCTGGTTATACCAGGGTACCTTTTACACCAGCATTAAAGGAATCTGTGGTCCAACACGTTTCAGCCATGAGTTCTCATGGTCTTCGTGTACTCAGTACGGCTTTTGGAGAAAATGAAAATGATTTATGTTATACTGGGTTTTTAGCTGTTCATGATCCTCCACGTCCCGGTGTAGGTGATGCCATTAAGAAGTTAATTCAAGGTGGTGTCAAGGTAGTTATGATCACTGGTGATGCTGAAGCTACAGCCATGTCTATCGCTCGTCGTTTATGTATCCCTACAAACGCTAAAGGAAGTTGTTTAACTGGTTACGATATTGAAAATATGTCTGATCGTCAACTTCAAGAAATGATCCATACCGTATCTGTTTTTGCTCGTACTACACCAAAGCATAAATTAGCTATTGTTCGTGCGTTCCAAGAAACTGGTTCAGTTGTTGCAATGACTGGTGATGGTGTGAATGATGCACCTGCTTTGAAAATGGCTGATATCGGTATTTCTATGGGTAAAAGTGGTACAGATGTTTCAAAGGAAGCCTCTGATATGATTTTGGTTGATGATGATTTCTCTACTATTTTACATGCTATTGAGGAAGGAAAGGCCATCTTTTATAATATTCAAAATTTCTTAACTTTCCAATTAAGTACAAGTATTTCTGCTCTCTCTTTAATTGCTATCTCTACATTATTTGGTCTCAAGACACCTTTAAATCCCATGCAAATTCTTTGGATTAATATCATTATGGATGGTCCTCCTGCTCAATCTCTCGGTGTTGAACCTGTGGATCCTGAAATCATGAAGAAGCCTCCAAGATCTCGTAATTCTAACATTTTAACTAGACCTTTGATTACCCGTGTTTTAACTGCTGCATTTATTGTCACTACGGGTACTATGTTTATGTATATTTCTGAAATGGCTGATGGCGTCGTTACCAACAAGGACGCAACCATGGTAAATTAATTTATATAGACAGTCTCGTTTCTTTTAATAATCACTAACTCTTTTTTAATATAGACGTTTACCACCTTTGTATTCTTTGATATGTTTAATGCTTTAGCCTGTAGATCAGAAAAGCAATCGATATTCACAGTTGGTTTCTTTTCCAACAAAATGTTTAACTTAGCTGTAGGAGGATCTCTTTTGGCACAAATGTTTGTTATTTATGTTCCATTTTTCCAAAGCATTTTTCAAACCGAAGCACTCTCTTTATATGAGTTAGCAAAGATTATTATGGTCACAAGTACTGTATTTTGGGCAGACGAAATTAAAAAGATGATTCGTAAAAAGGGTTTGGGTATTACGAGATCTGCTGGATCATATCGTATTGTTCATACTGCTGACGATATTGAAGAAGCCATTGATCTCGTCTAGACTACGTTAAAATACCACAGCTCAGATCCTCATGTAGAATTACCCTTTTCTCTCTGTTTTTTTTCCATACTTTTAAGAAAAAAAAAAAAGCCTCCACTAGAATAAAAACGTTTATATTTTTTTAAAAAAAAAACCATGATTTTAAAAATCAGCTTCTTCTTCTTTATAATTTTACTACGCATATGGACGTCTTTAAAGACTTTGACGTTCTATGGCTGCAATCCACTCCTGCTATTGCTGCCTTATTTTACCATAAATATTTACAAGAGTCTCATGCTCTTTATTGTCCTGACGACGACAATAAACCAATGAACTCTAGACACATTGCTCGATTCATTCTTCAAGTTATGGATTCCGTAAGTTTTTTTTTCTTCATTTTAATAACAAAAAAACCTTCTCCTAATATTAGTTGTTTTAGAATGAAAAAAAGAAAGTTGCAGTTCATTTCATGACGCCATGTACGATCAAAAGACAAGAAACAATTATTAACCTTATGAAGAAGAGTAGACCGACACTTTCTTGTTACTGTCTTGCTATCCCTACAACCGAGTACCAGACCAATTTAGTATTAGGATGGTCTGCGGGACTGGGCGACCAGTTGTGGAAGAGACGTTGTGCTTTACCTCTTGATACAGAATACTTTGTCTCGTCGGCTCCTCCTACTGTTAAAAGTGGTTGTTCAGATTGGACAGAGTTTAATGAAAATTGTGTTATATCCGATGAAAAGTTTAACAAGAGAGCATTGATTGTGGACCTGACAAAGGATATGGTAACCTTCAATTTAGATGAAGGACTATGTTTCAACAAGGGAATCGATAGTGCTATTAAGGGTTTGATCAATGCTTCCAGTTCATCCCCGAGGTAACTAATTCATTTACGATTTAGTTTATTGATCTTAAACGCTAATTTGTTTTTTTTATTTGTAGTACAATGATATGGATTATTGACGAATGTAAATTGTACGGAGATAGTATCAAAAATACATTACAAGAAAGGTATACACATATATATTTTGCATGAGCTGTCATATATTAACTTCTTTTTTTTTTTTTCTGATTTTCTTAGAAGAGAAGATTTATTAGCACGACATAGAAAAGCGCTTAAAGATTCAGTAGAATCGTTTGGATCTCCTTTGCCAATTTATTACTATATTCTAGACTATTTTAATTCTGAAAGAACTACTTTAACAAATTGTCTTGCTCAGTACGTAATTCAACCCGCAAAAAAAAAAAAAAAAAAAAAAAAAAAAACTAAGCTAACCGTTTTTATCATGTTTAGAATTCAGCATAGACATCATATATGTTACTCGAATTCAATCATGCTCAAAGGAGCCAATGACGATTTATTCTCACAAAACAATTTAAACATCAAGGTGGTATACCTTAACACCATGGCTATTTATAACGAATCAAAGTGGAAAGATATGTTGTAAGTTTTTTACATCAGCAAATTATGAAAAACTAAAAACTAACTGCAAAACTAGTTTGATTTATTTAAAAAAGATAAATCGTAAAGCTGTTGATACTTTTCATTATATTTCTCCTGATACACTGTAAGGAAAAAAACTTTTTTTCAGAAGAAAAAACTATGTCAACTTCCAGTATTCATATATAAATTAGGTACTATGAGACTGTAGAGTCAAGATAATTAACCCCCAGTTATTTATAGAGGCATTGAAACTGTACCAGAGAAATACAAGATACCTTTATTAACACTTGATAATACTGGTCCTCTTACTATTTCAGAGCCCATTGGCAACGATGGCACGGTGCACAGAGTTTCTGCTCAGGTATGTGTTTCTTTTTTTTTAGAAAAAAGTGTAGCAGTAACTTACTTTTTATATACAGTCGTTAGATGTATTTAATAATTGGGCAAAATTAATGATGGAATATATACCCAAAGATGATACTACCGAAGACGAACAGGACGCATTGACCGACATATTTGAAAGAGTAGCACAATCTATGACGACCGAAAAAATCCAATCATTTCTGAACAACATGAGATCATACGAAAAGGGACGATTGATACTTGATACCATTTTCGATACTGGTTACGACCTAGACAATAACTGTGTTACTATCGAAGCCCGAGCCAAAATCAGTTCGTCAACTATTCACTATATCTCTGTCGTATTTGACCTGGATACATCTATTCAAAAGGGGTCTTGTGATTGTGCTGTTGGCAGAACAGGAAGCTGTAAACATTTCGCTGCTACGCTCATTTATTTCAAAGAGCATCCTGATCGATTTAAATTAAAAAAGCCTTTTGAATGGGGTTATAGTTTTCAAAGTGATTCGACTACTTCTTCAAAGAAAAGAACTTCGCAGGAAGATGAAAGTGATAGCAATGAGAGTAAAAAGCAAAAGGTTTCAGTAAAAGACAAAAATAGGTTCTTTATTGAAGAAAAGGAAAAGGGATACGATTCGGTAAAATATTATAGTCCTACTCAAAGAGAGAGAGAGAGAGAGAGAGAGAGAGAGAGAGAGAGAGAGAGAGAAAAGACTCTAATATGTTTTATAATTATAGGAAGCAACAGTACCATATGACCCTGAAAGCACTGACAGAGACTCAAGCTCTTTTAATCGATACGGTTCTAATTCTAGCGAACTTCATATTGCAGTAGAGCATGAAGTAAGTATTATATTATTTAATTATATTGGAAAAAAAAAAGGTTACTGACTAGATTATATAGTATTCTGTCCAAGCCTCAGGTAGCTCAGACAGTATCGGTCACTCGTCCTCATCAGTCACCTTACCATCTATACATAGTTCATCCAGTAAATCTCAATCATTAAACAGCTCCTCCAGCAAAAAATCATCCTACTCTTACCCAACATGTACCACATCATCATTATCTGGAGATGCCAGTTTAGCTCCTGTTATTGAAGAAAGTCAAGAACAATCGTATTCCTATGAAGAAGAGTATGTTCGACCAGTGTCAGCTGTAAATTCTTCTAGACAAAGTCCTGTTTATGTCACTGCGGAAGAAGGAACACTGGTAGAGGGTTCCGCTACCAGATCTTATTACGCGAATGATGCACCTACGCAGCCTTATCAAACAAGTGAAGCGCCCACACAACCTTATAACTATGACCAAGGCGATGAAACTCAGCGGTATGATGCGTTCCAAAGTGCGATACAACCGTACGATTTTAATGAACAAGCACCTACGCAGTCTTATCGAACAAGTGAAGCACCCACACAACCTTATAACTATGACCAAGGTGATGAAACTCAGCCGTATGATACATGTCAAGACGCTACACAACCGTACGATTTTAACGAACAAGCATCGACACAGCAATATGAAACATGTGAGACACCTACTCAGGCCTACAGTTACAACGATCTAGCTTCGACACAGCAGTATGACACATGTGAGGGATCTACACAACAATGCGTTGAAAGTGGACCATCTACCTATCATGCTGCTGCCACACAGTCTTACGACTATGAAGAATTTTCATTAGAATCTGAAAGTCAAATTGTAGTTATTGCTCAGCGTGAAGTGATTGAAATTTTTAGCAGTTCCTCGGGTCATGAAAATAAAAGCAGCCAAGAAAAGAAGACTAGCACCGAAGAAAGTACTGAAGAAAAGAAGAGTAGTACGGAAGAAAGCAGCAATAATGAAAAAAGCACAGATGAAGAAAGTAGTAGAAGAAGTGCAAACCCTATTGTCTATCTTGATGATGACTATTCTGAGTAGAATAGAAATTGCCTTTTAAAATTCCCTTTGTCTTTTTATTTAATGCATAATGTGTCACCAGGCTTAAATCTTCATATTAAACTTTGGTTGGGGTCGGGTCAGGTTAGGTTTCTCGCATAAATCAATAAATATAATTAAATTAAGCTCTTTTAGTTTATCTTTACTCTTTATTTTGTACCCGAATTTCCTTGGATCTTATTTTCCGTTGAACTTTTTACTTGATACTCACTTTTCTTACTATTATCTTATTGTGCTATTTTTAAACTTTACCGCACTATCTATTTATTAACACTATAAAAAAAAACTGGAACTACAAATCTCTTTACTTTATACCCTTTTAAACTACTTTTATTTGTCAATTAAAATTGAATTCGATAGCCAAGTACAAGGGAGATATAAACCCCAATTGGTTTTTCCAAGCAAAGTTCAAAAAGTGTCAAACTTATGATCAAATGAGGTTGAAACAAGTGGATTGTTTCTTTTTAAAAAAAATTGTATGAGTGATGGTTGGCTTGTACTGTGTCTACTATGTACAGTTTTTTTTTTTTTTTACATGCGTATTTGAAGATGTTTTTATAGTGTAACTATCTCTTTTTGAATGAGGTGCTGTAAAAATAAAAAACCTGGTGCGCATAACTTTCTCCAAAAATAAATAAATATAAAGACAACCAAAGAAAAAGACTTATTTTATTTAAAATATTAAAGATATATAATAAGAGATGCATTAGCTATTTTAAAAAAAGTGTTTCCAGAACTAAGTAACCGCGAGGAGGTTCATCTGTGTAATTCCATATTTTTTTATAGTAAAAGAGAATCTTTTGGCAAGCCTGAACTCATTTGTATAACATAGTAGCGACTCTATTTAAGGGTGGATTTATCCACCGTTAAAGCGATCCCAAGTACCCTTTAATCAGGTCACCCCTATATAGAGTCGTTAAATACTGTATTTAATAAAACATTATTATCTTTTTTTCTTTTTGCAAATGCGACCCAGTAGTAAGGTTCTTAATCTATTTCAACGTGCCGCTAGGCTAAACCTTTTTTTTTTTTTTTGGAGGGAGATAAACTTTTTTTTTTCAAGCGCTTTTTATAAAGTATTTGTTGAGCATACCACGTTTATTAAGTAAAACCTATACATTGGATTTTGCCTGTTTTTTTAAAAAAAAAAAGGTTTACAGCTATCAAAAGTTAATGTGCATTTCAATTTTCAAGCGCAAGATTCGAAACAAACAATTTGTGTTATTTTAAGGACGGTATTGGCATTGATCCTTTTTTTTTTTCGAAAATAATAATAAGGATTTGTAGGTTTAAGCGTATTGGCACGTTATATGATGCGCTAAAAAGACTTTTTTTTTGGACTAATCAAAGTAGATTCGTATAAAAAAAGAGGCTCCGTTATATCAGGTAAGCTAGCTTGACAAATATATTTGATTCGTAAAAAGTTGACAGTGAGGGAGGGTTTTTTTTCGGTCAAATTATTAATGTACATCATGTGCGTCTGAGAGTCGTGATAATGGTAAAAAAAAAATTAAAAGGAGAGGGTTTATGTATTAATACTGATGGACGAGAATTAAATGATTGCCAAATAAATACACCACTTGACATAACAATGATCAAAAAGGCAGCTCTTAAAAGTAGCATATATTCGTCTCACACACATTTATGCCTTCATGAAATATAATGATTCCATGTACTATCTCAGCGGGATTACCTTATTTTGATTGATGTTGGTGGTATTTGGGGGACAAAAAAATGATTTATATGTCTGTGCTACTATTGGCAGTAGTTTTTTTTTTTTTTTTTTTTTTTTTTTTTGATGTTGGGGGGTACTCAGATAGACAGTTTAATTATATGATAAGATCTATCTAGTTCTTCCCCCCCCCCCCCACTCCTTTAAAACCATTTGATGGGTTCAATAACCATTTTGCTCTCAAGTTGTACTGACCAGAGCAAAGCCGAACCTAAAGAAAAATGGTATATCATTCCTCCTCCCTCTCCTTTTTTTAGGGTATAAACAGATACGATAAAAAATTGTAACAATAAGATAGACAACATCAGGTGATTATAATTACCTCCTTTGTTGTCCTTTAAAACTCAACACAATGTAACCCTCCTTTTTGAGTTTTCTTTTATAGTCTTTTTTTTTTACTTCAGTAATCCATATAAAGAAGAAAGTAAGACGATGCCCCATTTTTTTCAATGGAAGATAAAAAAAAAAAGCTCGTGACAAAAAAGTACAAGATATAAATACGTACAAAAGAAGAAATAGAGAGCTGCAAATGGAAGTATTACATGTACGCTCTACCGGGAAAAAAAATAATGTTACAATAAAGGAAGAAATCATGTTACTGTATTCGATCAATAGGATACACAAGTCTAACGTTGATTAGAGGCAATTTCACATAATAATTTAGATGTGCTAATCTTCAATTAGTAACTTGTTGGATGTTTATAGTGGCACACACATACACAAAAAATAAAAAAGAGTATATAATTTATAAAAATGGGAGAAAGAGGTTTTTTTTTAATGACAAGAGAAGAAAAGAAAAGATGGCGCGTAAAAAAGTACAAAATTGACTACAGTTAATTAAACTTTGAATAAAAAATAATATATAAATAATTTTGGGGACAGAAAAAAAAAAGTCCTAAACCAAAAATAAGGTAACAAAGAAAGATGCAAAGACAAGAGCAGAGACACCGAGCGCATTAGCAGCATTTTGATCAGCGGCAACTTGTGCTTCACGAGAAAGAGTAGTTGAAGGAGCAGCAGGAATAACAGGAGCAGATGTAGCAGCAGAAGGAAGTGCGGAAGAGGTGACAGTGGTGTTAATAGGAACGGTAACGTTACCTTCTTTATAAGAAGCAACACCTGCACATTGACCGACAGTTACTACTTTGTATGCTTTCTATTTTTTTTAAAAAAAAAAAACGTTTGGTTAGTAAAATAAATAAAATAAAATACAGTTGTGGAGTTTTAACAATGTAAAAAAAAAAAACCTTACTTGAAGACCTGGTAAGTTTCTGATAGCAGCATCAATAGTGACCATTTTAATATCATGTTCTAATGAAAGACCACCAGTAGAGGAAGTATTAGCTTCAGCAATCCATTCAGTAAAGTTACCATCAATCCATTC
Source organism: Helicostylum pulchrum (assembly GCA_025677825.1). NCBI lineage: Eukaryota > Fungi > Mucoromycota > Mucoromycetes > Mucorales > Mucoraceae > Helicostylum > Helicostylum pulchrum. The sequence goes on along the minus strand of JAIXMO010000105.1, from coordinate 17,447 downwards.
GGATTTGAAACCAGGGGAATTTTCAGCAAGCTATTTAGTCAGGTTAATAAAAAAAAAAAAAAAAAAAAAGTTATGCAGAGGTTTTTTCTTATTTACCATCCAATCGTTGGTGTCATGATCCCAAATGACAGCTAAAAAATAAACAAAGTGAGTAAAATAGGTAAATTATAATTTGTGTTTGTGTTACTTACAAGTAAAACCAAGGGCAGTACCAATATCTCTAACACGATCATCAATATCACCGTAAGGCTAACAAGAAGAAAAAAATCATGTTAGTACATGATGCATATTTTATATAAATATGTACTGTAACATACAGGTCTGAATAAACGAGGAGATACACCAGTGACTTCCTTGATGGCCAATTCAGTCCACTTTAATTCAGCAATGATTTGTTCGTTGGAGAGAGTGGTCATGAAACTATGAGTCCAGGTATGAATAGCAAGTTCATGACCTTCGTCAAAGGCACGCTTTACAATTTGAGGAAATTTAATCACATTGGCACCAATCATGAACAAAGTAGCCTTTTGCTCTGTAGTCTTTAAAAAGTCATACAAGACTGGAGAGAATTCAGAAGGCCCGTCGTCGAAAGTAAGACCCCATTGGCCTTTAGGACAATCGCCAATACTAGATCCCATACAGCCTGACTTGGCCCAATCACAGTATTTGTCTTCACCGCTAACACTAGGTCCTGTAAGTATGAATTTATCAGTTAGTATTTCGTTTATTTTATAAAAAAAAACAAAGTTTTACCATCGTCACCGTTACTCTTTAAAACGGGAGCATTTGTAATATTGGCGCTCTTGATTAATTCGACCCACTCAGGTTTAGGCACAGGCTTGGAACCAGCCGCGGGATAGGATTGTGTGTTTGCAGTGGAAGTTGTATTTGTAGAAGTACTATTTTGAGCTTGAATGACCGAGATAAAGGTCAACAAGGTTGCAACTGAAGTAATTAGTCTCATTTGTATGTAATACGTTTAAAAGAAGAAGCAAAAAAAGTGTGATTTTAAGGAAAAGAAAAAAGAGGGGCAGAAAGTCAAAAAGATATTTATAGGCAAAAAAAAAAAAAAAAAAAAAAAAAAAAAAAAAGTTGTTGATTTAACAACATTAAGGGGGTACACGAAATTTAGGGTTCTTTTTTGCCTGGCGCGCGTTTTTACCAGTTAAAGATTATACTAGTAACAAAAACAATGAAGAAATTATCGGGTACCCTAAAATAAAATAAAAATTAAGGCTCGGTTAATGTATTAATAATAATAATGATTTAAATCAAGAAAGGGCGGTATTATCTTATACACAAGTCCTATTATGAATCACATATATATATATATATATATATACGTGTATATATAAGTTTGTATAATACATACATAAATACGGTTCTATTCTCGTATTATTTCTAAATTTGAATGTTTTTTGTTGTTGTGTACATCCCGGGTAAAGTGCACCCAGCCAAAATTTATTTGTAGCACAGGTTAAATTGAACACCCGAATTTATTCATATCTTTTTGACAATTTGAAAATAAATAGTCGTTACTAATGAAACTCACGTGTCTTTTTTTTTTTTTTGCTACTGCTAGAAAGAGAAAAAAAACGGAAAACAATGGAGGACTTGATAGGGGCGCGAAAAAGAGAAAAGGTAATAGGTTTTAATTTTAAAAAAACAAAAAAAAAAGTTATTTTGGGTTCAATCATGTTGTGTATTGTGTTGTGTAATCTACATGAGTGATGTACCACTTGCAGAAATATGAGTGATACTTACTTCTTATTCTCTCACACCTATAAACGGGTTTCACGCTGGAAAAGAAAAAAACTCTATTGTTTCTATGAATACATTGAGTACAAACGGGGCTATGCTGCTGAAAGGAGTCACCGATAACTAAGCCTTTTTTTTTTTTTTTTTTTTTTTATCTGTCGTTGAACCACTCAAATCTACAAATAAAACCATTTGAGAGGTATTTTTAGGATTTCTTCCGCATACAAAAATACACGTAGCAAAAAATACATCTAAATGCGGGGCCAACAACAAATTGAATATCTTTGTTATGATTATACTTGTAACAAAAAGTAATGTACATTTATATATATATATATATATATATTTTTATCACTTGCCTGTCAATATTTTCCCTCTTGGTTCGTTTCATAATATCTAGCATATACATTTTACACGAAAGTGTGTATTCTAGAGAGAGAGAGAGATACCGTGAAAAAAATTATTCTATAAAAACGGATAAAGTGTTAAATCTGCAGGGTGAGTGTGTACCGAAAAATAAATAAATACATGCGTTGCTTTAACAACCAAAGACGATAGTGACATCATTTTATCATCTTTGTGTGTATCACGATATGTATATATTAAATACGGCATTAACTCTCTAGTTGGGATTGTATATTCTCCTTTTTTGTTGTTGTTTATAGAAAAAATATGTAACTAATGCTAACACTGTGTTTTTTTGCTTTAAATATACCGATCAAATAAACATTTCTTAAAAAAGAAAAAAAGGATTTCATTTATTATTTTGATTTTAACCTGTATCAAAATGTAATTGAATATAAGGGGATAAAGGAGAATTAAGGTACAACAATTGTAATATGTTTCGCGTAGCGGTTTGCCGGTATAAAAAAAGTCGGCTGGTTACTTTTTTTGTTCAGGTAGTTACAATCGAGTCCAAATTATCGTTTGCAAAGTTTTTTTTATTGAGCACATATTTTGATGTTAAGAAGTTCCCATAATATATTTGGCGGCAAAATGTAATACTACTAGGGAAACCCATTTATTGTTAACATCACCAAATAGTACACCCCCTTGTATTATTTGATGGCATTATCTGTTTTTTTTTTAGCCCAAACACAAATGATAAAATATCTTAGTAACTCGCCGCAGAAAAAGAGGGGGCTACTTGCGTAAAAAAGAGTGACAGAAAATACCCGAGAAAATAGAACGAGATTTTTTTTTGTTCTCTGCGCAAAAATATTTCTGTCATGCTCAACCTTAAGAACAACTCTAAGGGTGCATATGTTTGTTGGTAAAAATAGCATATACATGTATATATGACGAAATAACTTTATTTAAAATATCAAATGGCTCTAGTAAAGTTTTATTTTATTTTATTTAAACGCGAAATATATATGCAAAAAGGGTATAATAATTTAGCTATTATTGGGTTTTTAAACCCTAGGAATGAAATTTGAATAATTTACATTCATTGCAGTCGCTGCAGCAACAGTAGCAACTGCAGAAGCCGCTGCCGCAGACGAAGGACGATAATAAGACGAAGAAGACCAGCTCAAGACCGAATGATGATACAGCTTTTTCTTGGTCTTTGGTTCCACCAAGAAATGGTCTGCCGATCGTTTATTGTTGAGTCTCATGATGGGTGCCATCAGAACAGGTCTTGCCATTAACTGTGACATCCAATGTTGACACTGAGAACTCCAAGAAAAGAATTGTATATGGTGAACGCATGTTCTGTATTGTAGTGCTGATAAAAATTCCATTTCCATAATATTTAATTCGTGTAATGGTACGCTAGATACTTCTGACCAAGTCTATTTATATATATGTTTAGCTTTTTCATTATATATACAGCAGAATGAAATCGTTTATTTTACCTTGTTTGTAAATGTATTGTCATCTAGAAATTTATTTGCTAGTATAAGTGCAGTAGTAAATAATCTTACTTCTGATCCGATCGAGCCTCTAATAGCTGGGTATGCAAATCTCAGTCTGTAAATGTAGAATAGTGCGACCAGTATACATGGACTGGATATTTGTGTAGCCTTGATGATGTTCTGACAGAATACTCTAAACAAGTTTGAACGTTCCGTTGTCATAAAAGCTGATCCTGTCCAAATCTTTGGGACCATGTGTGCTACAAATTCGGATAATTGAATAGTATTTGTACAGGTAAGAATAGACATTTTTTTGTTTTTTTTTTTTTGTTTAAAAAAAGAAAAAGAAAGAAGAAAAAAGAGAGGGAAAAAAATAATTATTTAAGTATGTTATAATATGCATTTAAGCTTATATGTTATTGTTGTTGTTGCAATATTCCGAATTCGATTCCCTTTGTTCTCCTTTCCGTCATTTCACCCTTTTTTATACACGTAAAAACTGAGTTTACATTCTTTGAAAAAAAAAAAATGAAAATTTTTACTGGGTTTTTTTTTTTTTTTTTTTTTTTCATTATTATTTGTTTATTATAATGAGTAGAAATGTTGACATTGTCAAAGCAGTTTTAAAACAGTACAAGTCTTTACCAAAAGGAGGTAAACCACTTGTCCATGAAAAAAAAGCAGAATGGACTGTTTTAGCTTCTATTGTAATGAGTAAGCAACATGTTCTCAAAAAAAAAAAAAAAATTGTAAATTTGTTTGACGTGTTTTATAGTCGATGATAAGCAAGAAATTCAAGTTATATCCATCGGGTAGATTATTATTGAGTTCCTACAGTGTGTTTTTTTTTTAATTTTTTTTTTTTTTTTTTTAATATATGCAGAACTGGACTTAAATGCTTACCTTTTAGTAAAATTTGCAAGACGGGTGATGTATTAAATGATTCTCATGCAGAAATAATTGCGCGTAGAGGATTTATAAAGTATGTAAAAAAAAATATATATTTCCCTAAATTAAATTTCAAAAAAAAAAAAAAAAGGTATTTACTAGCACAAGCTAAAATTGCAAAATATGATTCAAATGTACCTTGTCCTTTTTATTTCAAGGATGATGGTATTTTAATTCAACGTACGGGATATTCATTTCACATGTATATCAGTCAATCACCTTGTAAGAAAGTCTTTTTTTTTTAATGTGTAGTATAACCCATAACTAACTTGACTCTGTAAAAATAGGTGGTGACGCTTCCATGTCTGCTTTAGCTCAAGTTCAAACACCCGAATCGCTTACTAGTTTTGAATCAGGCTCCAATAAAAAGAGAAAATCTATAGAGCCATTTTTAATCGAAAATATTTATGCAAATAAAAGGCAAAAAATGATGATTGGAGAGCCTCACTTATTTCAAAGAGGTCGATTTAAATTTGATGACATTGGTATTTTAAGAACCAAACCAGGTACGCATATATATATACTTTTGGGGGAGTTGTTTGATTATTTACTATTTATTTATTGTTGTAGGCCGACTTGATTCCGAGCCTACACTTTGTATGTCCTGCAGGTATTTTTTATATATACAAATTAATTTATTCTTTCTTTTTCTTTATATTTACTTTTTATACTTGTAAAAAGCGACAAGTTGGCAAGATGGAATGTATTAGGCTTACAGTCAGCTTTGCTTTCTTCACTATATAATCCAGTCTATCTCGATTCGATTATCGTAGGTGACATGTTTGATAAAGAAGCATTAGAAAGAGCACTTTACAAGAGATTGGATAAAATCAAAGGTAACACAAACAACAACAACAAAAAAAAAAAAGAAGAGATATGAGTTAATAACAAAGAGTGTATTTGTTGTAGATCAATTAAGTTTACCATACAAACTAAATCAACCAATAATATCCGGTACAGACATAATGTTTGAATCATCCAAAACTTGGTTAGAATCAACAAACAAATTTGATACTATTATTTCATGCTCGACATCACTTTGTTGGATAACAGGTATGCCGAATAAAGCAGAGGTCTTGGTAAACGGCAGGAAGCAAGGTGCGCCCAAGGGGAAACCAACAAATGAAAAAACAAGGCCAAGTATTTGTAAAAAGAGTTTATTCACGGACGCCAGTAAACTAATTGATTTTGATAAAGAGTTAAACTATCGTCAGTTGAAAGAAACACAGTCTGTAAACTATCAAACCGCCAAAAAGTCTTTACTGGACAATGTATTTCAAAACTGGATTCAAACACCAGAAGAGTACGAACACTTTTCGCTCTAGTGTTTGTTTGTTGTTTGCGGGTAAAATTTAATATCCCCTTAAAGCGTAACAGATGCACTTTACTCCCTCTTTTTTACCGCCTTTTTCTCCTTATTTACCTTTCTCCTTAAAAAAAAAAAAAGAGGAAAAAAAAAGAAAAGAAAAACAAGTCTCTCTTTATCTCTCTTTTTTCACATTTCTTTTTTTTTCTTGTTTTATCAAATAGAATTAAAGAAAAAAACTTAAATCCATTCCATTCGTTATAATAATTCTTTTTTTGTCGTATGGATAACAACTTGGATTTAGAAGGTCAAACAGCGCCAGAATCTACTCGTGGATTCTTTGGTTTACCAGAAGTAAAATTAACATAAAACATGAAATAAATACACTTTGCTAAAAAAATATATAAAACAGAACACGCTAGTAAAAAGAAACGACTGGATAGAAAAGCAAAGACGTTCCACTGATATAAATTCTCGTACAAGTAAGGGGTTAAACACCACACAACAGCGAGGACTTCATACAGTGAACGAAGAAGATTATTATCATCATCAACAAACCATGCAACAACAACAACAACAGCAACAGCAACAAAGAAAAAGCTTTCACCGTGATTCAATGAACTCTATTGACTCTTCCTTGTTTCAAAGAAAACAACGATCCTCCGTGACACACTTTAACAACTTTCCTTTATCAAAGCGCCCCGATGACGAAATCCAACGATCAAGAGAAGATGTATTGGCTGAAACAGAAGCTAAATTAAACGGTCATAACAGGTACACACAGCTAAACACTATTGTACGTACAGAAGAAAAACAAAATCGTCGTTTATCTGAACCCAATACCAGAGTTCACCATAACCACAACCAACAGCAGCAGTACATTAACCAAGAGTATGATCGACGTCAGCAGCCTTCGTTTCAGGGCAATAAACGTATGTCGTTTCAACAAGTGGTGGATCATCACCAGCAAACAGCAGACTTGGATAAAAGAAACTCTCGTCAAGATTGGAGAGCTCCACCTCCTACCAACTCTCGACCCCATTCCACTGTCGGTGTCTTGAACAACCATCGATTCTCTACTGGTTCCTCTTCCATCTTTGAAAACCAAAACCAAAACACTGGCGGTGGTGGGCATCAAAGAAAACCCTTGTTTGCTTCTCACTTGCCGTTTTCTTCAGTGGTACCTCACTTGAAATCAAACATGTTGGTGAGCGGCTTGCTTCGTGTCAATAAACGGAACCGATCAGACGCCTACGTGTTTTGCGAAGACATCAATGCAGATATTTATATTTGTGGCTCGCGTGACCGTAATCGTGCCTTGGAAGGTGATCATGTTGCCATTCGCTTGATCGAGGTAAACCAGGTCATGCTGGAGAAACATGAAAAGGAAGAAGCAAAGCTGGCTAGAAACAATGGAAACCCCGTAGTAAGAAAACCAGATGAAGAAGATGAGAAGGAAATCATATTTGGAGGTGAAGAAGATGTGGATTTGGTTACACCTAGATTTTGTGGTGTTATCGTAGCCATTTTAGATCGTGCTCAAAAACAAGTATTCTCAGGGTAAGTAAAAAAAAATATATATATATATATTTTATTTAATGTTGCTTATACTGTAATTAGTACGTTGGGGTTGACCCGTCCAAGTAATAAGAGGTCAAGAGCTGGAAGTATAGCGGGTGACGATCAACGCGATAGTCAAGTACCTCGTATCATCTGGTTCAAACCCACAGATAAACGTGTGCCTTTAATCGCCATCCCTGTTGAACAAGCTCCTGCTGGGTTTATTGAAAACAGTGACGCATTTGAGAATAGGCTCTTTTTGGTAAAATAAACAAAAACACATAAAAACATTTTTATTAAAAAAATTTCATTAGGGCTCGATAAAACGTTGGCCAATTACTTCGTTACACCCTTTCGGTGTACTTGAAAATGAATTGGGTCCAGTACAAGACACGCGAGTTCAATTGCGTGCCATTTTAGCAGACAACAATTTCACTATGCAGCCTTACCCTGAACTATTTATTCGCAGCATCCCCACCAACCTCTTAAATCCTACTTCTATTCAACGCGAGATCAGTGCCAACTTACGTCGTGATTTACGCAGTGTGATGCAGTGTATCACCATTGTAGACGACGAAGGCGGGTTCTTGGAAAACGCTTTATCCGTAACCACCGTAGACGATCACACGTATGAAGTTGCCTTGCATGTTGCAGATGTCACTGCTTTTGTAGGCGCGGATTCTGCCCTGGATAAAGAAGCTAGGTCCAGAGGCGTCGATGTATATCAGACCATGTCGGAAAACGTACCCCTTTGGCCAGATTACCTAAGACAAGAATGCACTGATTTCGTGCAGGGTCTTGACCGACTGGCCTTTTCTGTTATCTGGACCATTAACAACGCTGGTGAAGTATGTGACACCTGGTTTGGAAAGACTGTTATCAATTCCGACGCAGTACTAACACAAAAGGAATTACAAGATATGATTGATACGGATACAGACTCTGACGTGACGACGATCACCTCCAACGTTCAAACGCTGTACACCATTGCGCAAACCCTCGTTCAGTCACGATCGCAATACGTGTTATTCTTAAACCCACCTAGCCTTGATATCCGGTTCAGCGAGACCTCTACACCCGCCACTATCAACACCAAAACGCGATCCAACTCAGAAATCATCCTAAGCGAGTTCCAAATACTAGCCAATACCCAAGTCGCACAAAAGATCTGCAGCCATTTCCCTGACCACGCCCTGCTCAGATCGCAAGCTGTACCCAACGACCGCAAACTACGAGGCTTGACCCAGTACTTGCACGAGCTGGGATACACCATCGAACCCGAGTCCCCTAGCAAGCTTCAAAAATCCATTGACCGCATTGAGAACTTGGACGCTAAATCGGTGATTGAAACCTTGGTGATGAAATCCATGAGCCAAGAGAAATACTTTTGTACTGGCGCCTTTGATATCTCTCGTTATCATCATTATGCACTTAACACACCGCTGTATACGCATTTCACGTGTCCCTCAAAGAGATACGCAGATGTCATTGTGCACCGTCAATTAGAGGCTACTCTTCTAGGTTCGCAGTTCTTTTTTATGGAGCCCGAGATTGTTCAAAAGACTGCTCAGCACTGTAACGTCAAGACAAGAGCGTCACAAAACGCAGATGAACAAACGCAGCATATGTTTTCGTCGTATTACTTGGCCAACAACTCTAACGTGGTTACAAGCCGTATTGAAGACGCTATTGTGGTGGGAGTGCAAGACGGCGCGTTTGATGTCATTGTACCTCATTTAGCGCTCGAGAGAAGAATTCATACCATCAATTTACCGTTGAAGTCAGATACTTTTAGCATGTCAGAAAATGTACTTCACTTGGTATGGGTGCAAGGAGAGGCAACTGTCGATGCCCATGTGGAAAGGTCGGTTTCTAACGAAGATGAAGAGGAGGATGATATTATCTTGGTGGATGTAGAGACCTACGATGTGGCAGATCAAGTCAATCGGTTATCTATTACTTCAAACGAACAGGAAAAGAAGAACCGCAGAAGATCTACTTCCATTCGTGCTATTGAAGGTGAGGATGCGTGGGTCACGCAAAAGGAATGCACCTTTCCCAGTGAGTGCCGTCAATTGATTCGTCCCTTTGATTTTGTCAAGGTCGTTATTACCGCTGATCCTATTCGTAGTCCTCCTTTAATCAGAGTATTGGCTGCAAACCCATTTGTAACAATAAAGTAGTTTATTTTTTTTCTTTTTTTTAATAAAAAAACAAATACATATATTTATATAAAAAAAGGTGTGATAATAATAATAATAATAATAATGATAAAGAAAAAAGTGTGTTGTTGTTGTTGTTGTCGTTGATAAATAAGTCTATATAATAAAATCTACCATCCTTCCCATTCATCATCAGAGTCCTTTGTCTGTACTTTCTTGACGGTAGAAGCTTCTCTTAAAGGAGTTCTAGATCTAGCAGGGGCTTGCGAAGAAGGAGATTGACTGCGAGGAGATTGTTGTTGTAAAGAAGAAATAGTCGAGTTGAAGAAATCATCATTGACATCATTATTGGTATGATTGGAAGAGCTGTAGTTGCTTCTTAAACTACCGCTGCTGCTGCTTCTACTGTTTTGATTAAACGAATCGTTCACCATATTTCTTGTTTTGTCACTAAAGGTTTGGACGTAGCCAGTAACGTTGTTTCTAAAGTTGGGGTCGTTCCATTGTGTTTGAGCAGGTTTGATGTAATTATCATTGGTATAACGACCTAATTGCCCAGCTCCTTGTGTTGCGACCTTGACACCTTCTACAGCTACTTTACCTAATTCTTCCATACCCATTGATAAAAGTGACCACCCTTTAGTTAGTGCTTGCATAGGATCATTTATAATATCATCAATACCAGGTGTTGTATTTCTAGAATTGGATTGACTTTCAACTAATAATTATAATTTAATATATATATATATTTTTTTTCGTTATACAATTTCTATTTTTGTTATACGTTACAAGCTGGGTTTCCAAATCCTGTAAATTTACCGCCTTGATTAGGAGGAAGCGCACTAAAAAATATATATTTGTATATTAGAAACAAATGTATAAAAAAGTGTCAAATAATACTTACGCATCTCTAGTACCGTTTGCCTGACCTAAAGTAGCAAAATAACTTTCATTTCTTTCTTTATCACTTACTAATCCACCAGCAGATGCATTGTTATCACCGTAACCTAAAGCAGGTGAGCTACGTCCCGATGAGTTATTACTACGTTGACTGCCTAAAGTTCGAGTAGCGGCAGTAGCTCTTTTAGGTGAGGCAATAACTGCAGCAGCAGTAGATGCTGAAGCTGTCCAAGTTTTACCCTCTGCTTCAGCAGCCAACTACAATAACAAAATTAAAAAAAAAACCTTTATCCAGTAAAAAAAAATAATTCCGTAATTTACCTTTTCACGGTATAAGGCTGCAAATCTACTACTGTATTTTTGTAAAGGAGCCATATTAGGAGAATAATCAGGTTGAGATTCGAAAAAGTCTTTAGCATTCTTGTTGCCACCAATCTAACGAACACACTTAACATTTGTAATATACGAAAAAAAAAAAAGATGAAAAAAAAAAAAAAAAAACTTACATCCATTTTCTTCAACTGATCATCAAACCACTTGTCCATACTAATAGAACGAACAAAACTATATAACCGAAAGTTAACAACAAGTTTTTTAACCGTGCTTTCTTTCATCTCGTACCTAATGTGTACACCAAACGATCTATGTACACCCGAACAATCTAAACAGATAAAAATACCATGACTTACACTGGCCCATTGAGGATTAGGTGCAGGGCAATCGAAACAAGTACGGTTCTCAGGTCTTCTTTGAATTTCGTATAGTTTTTGCTTATACTCGGCCATTATATTTTTTTTTTTGCGGTTTTTTCTTTTTTTGAAAGGAAAAAAAGGGGGGGTTGGAATCTGGTCAAAAATTTAAATCTTGCATCAAAAACGATTGTCACGTTCTTTGGTACCAGGTTTAACCTTTTTGGCTGACAATGTAAAACAATGCTTTGGCAGCATTATCAGGGCTCAGCTTTCAATACAAACGTCTTTAGTAGGCTATACTTTTTTTTTGTTTTTTTTTTGTTTTACTTGAACACTCTCCACTGAAAAAAAATAATTCATAGAGCTGAAATCTGAGAACCAAAAAAATGCTAAAATTAAATCAAGTGTGCTTCGTATAAGTGCCTACTACGTGACGCTAATATCGGTAAACTGCATATTTTTTTGATGTACACACGGACTAGAAACATGGTTTGTGTATATACTCTTTTCCTGTAAAGGTAAAAGAGATAGTGTACCTGTCCCAACTTATTCTATACACACATACACAAGCAAAAAAAGATATTTAAAGTTTGCATTATTACAATATTTAACCAATCACTATATATTTGTATTATTTATTTTTTTGCCTTTTAAAACCATTGACATTTTGTTTGTTTAAATATATTATATAATCCTGTTTTATTACGTTAAAATCAGAAAGAAGTACTTTTTTTTTTTTTTTTTTTTTTTGGTTTTTTTTTTGGCTAAATTTCTTCAGGTTTAGGAGACCCATTTCCAGCATACAGCACAAAAGATGCGCATACACCATTTTTGCAAAAATTAGACCCACAACATCCGATATCCCATTCTTTATTACAACCTGCGCCCGCACTAATGCATACTGCCATGACGTGATATTTGAGCATTGTCACAACCAAAAGACTTGTAATGATCAAGCAATATTTCATTTTTTAAAATGTGTATTAAAAAAAAAAAGATAAAGAAGTGAAAGAAAAGAAACAAGAAAAAAAAAGATCGATTATAATTGCCTTGTAAACCATGTGATCTAATGCATAGAAAGATGCACCATTAAATACTGTAGCTAGCAGCAAAGGGGTGGGGGAGGGGAGGGAGAGAGACGTTGATATATTTATACCTTAAACAGACATCAAAACTGGTACTACAATAAACATTCCTTGGCGTAAGTAAGAAAATAACATGAATAACCTTTGTATTCAGCCCCTCTTTCTTGGATATTTTCTCTCCCTGATTAATTTTTCGTTATAAAGGCGGTTTTTTTTCATATATTTTTAAATATTGTGTCACTACAGGTTTTCTTTTTCTTTTCGTCAAAAAAAAAAATGACCGAATATCCTATTCATCCAATTTACAAAGAGTATTGTGATAAAAACGGAAACGACTTTAACAAGGTCTTTAAAGAAATGGAAGGTACTACTGAAGAAGAAAAGTATCAGATAATTCTAAAGATTCGTGCTGGAGCCACTAAGCCAAGCCATGATCATCGTACAGTACGCTATCAAAAAGAAGTACGCGGACCCGACGGTACCAAATCTACCATAACTGTTTTTCGACCTTTTGGTTTTGAGCATGACATACTGCCTGTAGTTCTATTTTGGTAAAAAAAAAAGAACATGAATACCTTTTATGTTATATTTTCTAAATATACACATATGTGTAGTCATGGTGGAGGATGGGTGTTTGGCGGTGTAGATATGTATACATCTTTTATCACTGACGTACGTATTTGTTATTGAAAGGCGCAAGAAAAATGATTTTAATAAAGAGTTTTAAGCTATGCATTCAAGCACATGTTGCAGTAATCGCAGTAGATTATACCCTTTCTCCCGAAGAAAGGTTTCCCTTTGCAAACGCTCAAGCATTTTCGATTTTACGTTGGTTAAGCGAAAACGCAAAATCTATTTTCACTGACCCGGAAAATATCTATGTTATGGGTGATTCAGTTGGAGGCAATATGGCTACCGTAATTTCAAGCGAGTATTTTTTTTATACATATACAACATACATGCACAAGCAAAAAAAAAAAAAAAAAAAAAAAAATAACCTTTTTTATACATAGTGATGGGAAAAGATCTCCTTATGAAACAAATGATAAAAGCACAAGTACTTATTTATCCATTGGTTAGTTTAGGAGATACATCGTACGTTTCCTATCGAAAGTATGGTCAAGGTGATTTACCTCTTTCCGCCGAGATGACAAAGTTTTCGGCCAGCATGTACCTATCAGATGACGCATCGAAGCACAAAAAACGATATGTGTGTCCTATTGTTGCTACGAAGAAACAACTGGAAGGTCTTCCAGATGCTTTGATAATAACTAGTGAGTGCGATATACTTTGTGACGAAGGAGAAGCATACGCTGCAAAACTGCTACAAGCAGGTGTAAACGTTATTGCTGTTCGTATCCTCGGTACTGTCCATGAATTTATCTCTTTACCTGTTCCTGAAACACCTCAATATAAATTAGCTGTACAAACTATTGTAAACTTTTTAAATGATCAAAAAAATAAATAAATAAAAAAAAAAAGAGATACATATTTATTTATTTTAAGAAATTGAGAAGACAAAAAAAAAATTAAGCTGAAGCTGTTGTAGGCTTTCTCTTGAAAGCATTAGCTACAAGTGTCCACTTGAACAAAACTGTTACGGTTAATTCATATAACCCAACCAAGAGAATAATGGGAGAGTAACAGATGTACCAAAGTACTTGATGCGTCTTTTCAACCCACAAGTTACATGTTTGACGCTTAAAGACAACACGTACGATCCAGTTAATAATGCCAAAGAACAAATCAACGGGTACACTAGGAATAAATACACCGAGTGCAGGGGCAACAGTCAAACAGCGAGAAACAACCCAGTCGCGTTTAATGGTATCAATACGACCATGAATATCCAAGAAAGTACTCAAGAAAGAAGCTGTTAAAAGAGATCCGAGAACAATCACTGTCAAGAACAAGTAAACAGCAAGTAAAATGGCTCCAATAATGTTTTGATAAGAAATTGTGCTACCGATGGATGGGGCACTAAAATCATAAAACTTTTGGTTAGAACTAAAACTTTTAAATATATGCGTGTAACTTACTGAAGTGCACCAAATACTAAATAACGCAACATGGTGATGGGACTGATATCATCAAACTGTAATGCAGCAAGAGCGACCCAGAAGCCTAAAAGAACGAACAAACCAAGACCAAAGATCCAGAGACTGTTAACAAAGCATTGGTGCAAGATATAATTGACCTTTGCAAGACCCCAACAAAGATCAGAAGCAGATACAAACAAGCGGAAGAACATGAGAGGCGTAGCTAAAATAACCAAAGCATAAGAAAGAATCAAGAAGAAGGCTTCAACCTCAATATCATAGACAACGACAAGAGCAAAGACACGAATAATAACAGCACTAGCTAATAACGAAACAGTAAGAAGAGAGACATAGGATGATACTTTGCGGAGGTAAGTGGAAGGTTGTGATAATAACTTGTAGTACTCTAAAAGTAAATCAAATGTAACAAACACGAAATAGGCGTACTCGTAAGCAAAAGGAGTGTCAGAGGTATATTCTTGGTTAGTCACGGTAAATAAATGCAAGATGAGGTAAGATAACATGATAAAGAAACCAAGTAAGGTTTGGTAACGGACACTGGCCCAGCGAGCCATAAAGTCAGCAAACGTATGACAAATAACATACCAGCCAAAGTTCTTCGGCTCTTCTTGCTTTGGTGGAAGAACACCATTTACAGCAGGGTATTTTAACCAAATGTTACTAGGATGGTTCGGGTCTTGACGCCAGTTGGGTCCTGATTTCCAAAGATCCTTTTTTTTTAAAAAAAAAAAAAGTTAAAAAATACCGTCTTTTTTTTTATTTTATTTTGTTGTATATCTTACCTCAATCACAAGTTGTACTCGAGCATCGCTTAAAAGTACATCACTATTATTTTCAACAGCCCATTCCAAAGCTAAAAAAAAATATTATTACACATTATGTAAATATAAATACATACAAATAAACAATACGAAAAAGAGAAAATTTAACATACCTGACTTTCCATTCATCCACTTGGTAGTAAGCATCTCATACAACACAACATGTGAAGCAGACTTGTCTTGCACCTTTAAACCAAAAGTTAAGGTAGATAGAGCAAGTGCCTGTAAGGAGATATCAGTTTCAGTCGAGAAGCCGGATGATTGCCGACGTTCGTGTAACAAAGCCAAAACGGCACAGACAGATGCGTTCTTAGCTACTTCAAATACACTCTCAGCAGTAGAAGGAATTGGTTTAAAATGTTTTTCTGCTTGTTTTTTGACCTGTTGTACAACTGTTGCACCACCGTTACCGTTTTGATATCCATGATTGGTTGGAGTAGCAGTAGTAGTAGTTGTTGTTGTTGTGACAGTATTGGGACCAGGGCTAGGACTAGTAGCAACAGGAAATAAACTAGCTGAAGAGTTATTGTTACTTCCGGTAGCCCAACCATGCTTTTCTTTCCAGTTGGATGTTGCAAACTTCAATGCATCTACTGCATAATCACGCTTTCTAAACGACTTCTTTCCATCTGCATCTTTCTT
Organism: Helicostylum pulchrum; assembly: GCA_025677825.1. NCBI lineage: Eukaryota > Fungi > Mucoromycota > Mucoromycetes > Mucorales > Mucoraceae > Helicostylum > Helicostylum pulchrum. The sequence goes on along the minus strand of JAIXMO010000105.1, from coordinate 1,654 downwards.
TTTATCATGATCAATCGACCAATCAGTTAGCTTTCTTTTCAACGCGAATCTTACGCTATCATCATCGCTATCACTATCACTGCTGCTGCTAGAGTCTTGTTTATTCAAGTTTTCGATTTGATACGGCAAAGGAGCAGTTTGTTTAAATTCTGGTGGTTGCATATGCTGTTGATTTTGGTTTTCTAATTCTTGCTTTTGTTGTTGGTATTCTTGATAATACTTTTGGTATTGGTCGTATTGGATTTGTTGACGGTCCTTGATCTTACGCTTCTTTTCCTCTTGAATCGCACGCTCTTGTTGGTTGACCTTAATTTCGGTGAAAACAAGAATATCTTGAATCTTTTCAGTCAACTGCTGCGTGGGGATAGTAGGTTGGCCGGCTCGGATCACGTCTTCATATTCTTGTAAGGTAGTGATAGATAAACCACCGCCGTGGATTAAACCAGTAGTAGTTACCACCTCATCGCTAGACATTGTGATCACTGTCTGCTTGGTGGTATTAGTTTCACGAGCATTATAACTTGCAGTATTTGTGTTCAAGAGACGCGTATTCTCTGAGGTATTCACCTGACTGTTACTAGGAACAGGTGAAGATGGGATACTACCAGACATGACAAGAGAGAAAAAAAAAGACGGTGATATAAAGAAAAGAGAGAGAGAAAAAAAAAAAATACGAAAAAAAATTTTATGTGGAAGTGTAAGATTTTTTTATTTTTATATCTTTTTGTGAACACAAAAAAGAAACTAAACAACTAAACTTTAAAAAAAAATGTTGTGGAACCAAAGGCTTTTTGCTTTTTTATTCTTGTTTGTTTCTTATTGTTATAGTTCGGGTTTATACATGGAAAAGGAGATACGTATTTTGTAATAGAAAACAAACACCAGAAAAGTATCTTTTCCATGCATCTAAATCGCGTTTCCTTTTTTTTTAATATATCGTTCGCTTCCTTAAAAAAATGAAAGCTCGGATCCTATTTCGAGTTTGCACCGTGAAGTTGACTCGTTCACGTGATGTACCTGCTCTATCGTGTAACCCAAACCGTGCCAAAAACCAGTTCATAATAGCTTTCTTATTCAATGTCTAGAAATATGATAGGTAATAAATAGTATTAATATTGCTGAAATGGTGCTATTTCCATTGCTGAAATGATGAATTAATATCTAATAGAACCGAATATTCTCTTTAACAACTATCCGTTCTACGAAGAAAAATATAATACCGATTACGACTGGAGATTGCTTATGTAGAATAAATTGGTAGCGTGAAGCGTTGTCCTCCTTCTGTCATAGTACCGCCGCAATAATGGCCTTCTTTTCGCATGCTGTATCCTTTTCTCAAGTTATATCCGGCGTTGATAGTCGTATCGTTTTGTCAAGTTTAGCATTGCCTCCGGACAGATGTATCCAGATTTTTCTTAAGATTCGCCAGTATTCATATTTAAAGTTACCAGATAACAGCTACCATAATGCTTGTATTTCACCTAAACGATTCCAGAAGTGTAGAACAATTGGTAAACATAGGAAGAGTCTGCATCATCATTGCGAGTGCAAATACATGTGTTTGTGTATGTGTATGAGTGTTTGTATATTTGTATATATGTATGTAAGAGAGAGAGAGAGAGAGAGAGAGAGAGAGAGAGAGAGAAAGAGAAAG
>JAIXMO010000104.1:0-35666 GCA_025677825.1 Helicostylum pulchrum | reverse complement strand
AATAATCGAAATGCAAGCCATGGAGGAAACCATGCTTGAATTTGAAGAAAGTGTGCCTGAAAATACAAAGAAGGCATACAATCCCAAAATTAAAGAGTTTAAAGAATGGTGTAATAGAACTTATACATCCATTCCTATTGAGGAACGATTTACTGTTACAGGACCTAAACTTCACGAGTTTCTTAAAACAATGGTACGTGTATATACATACTTTAAAAAAAAACCGAACTTATTTTATTTTTATATTGAAGGTTGTTAATCGCGTTAATAAGCGTAAAGGACGAGAAAATAAAGTAATCCAATTAGCAACGATATATCAATACGTCGCAGCTATCACCCACTATTACCAAATGCAAGTGTCAACAAAGGTAAATACTTACCCTCATCCACGAACGACATGCGTCAGTATTCTTAAAGCATGCAGATTGAGAGAAGAAAATGCTGGAAGAACTGGTGTCAAATATCGCGGATTAAACGATCTAGTTGACGCTTATATCACAACCGATGAAATCGCTAGTATGTCTTACTATTACATTAGTCGAAATATGTATCATGATCTTCGTAACTGCACTGCTTTCCTCCTCTCTCACTTTTGTCTTCTTCGTGGTGAATCGGCAAGAGCCGCCGAATTTCCTGATTTACAAGTCGTAAATATTGAAAACGAAGGACCCACCGGATTTTGTCCTGCTTTAGTTATAGTAATGAGAAATGGAAAACTCAACGAGTCTGGTAGATTGGACATTGGCGCCTGTATCAGAAATGTCGATGTTAGGATTTGTCCTTTCATGATCTTGGCAATGTATCTATTCTCGATGTTTCAAATTGAGAATAGGCCTTTCCCTGACTTTGCTGACCCCCAAAATTGGTACCATACAAAGCTTTTACAAACTGGTAAAGACAGTAAAAAGGAGTGGTCTTATTCCGCCCAGTATCACGCAATGGAGAAGTCTTTAAAGGCTTGTAAGATTGGACACTCAAAGGTGGTACACATGGCTCGTGGTGCTGGTGCACATATGTGCGATTTCGGGGTTGATGAGTCAACGATTGAGCGATCAGGAAGGTATAATATAGACTGTATGAGCAGTACGTATTTCATCGATCTTCCCAGAGAAGCAATGCGTTCTCTTGGAGGACACGGCACCCAACAAGGATCTTTCTATTTACGTCGAAGTGCCCTTGAGCCTCCTGCTGAGTTACAGGCCAAAGTCTTTCCCCAAGTCGATGAATGGGTCGGTAAATTGCTTTCTGGAGAAGTCGGGGATGATGCTTCCGCTCGTGGTTTTTTACAGTTACTGAAAACTATGAGAATTACATTCTTGCAAGATGCTGTACTTATCATGAAAGACTTTCCCCATCACCGTATCTTTCAACACGCGCTTTTTAAAGATCCACTTTTTATTTCATTTAAAAAGTAAGCTACGAGATTTTATATTTGTTTTAGTTCTAATTACTAATTGCATTATTTTTCTAAAATGTATATAGTAGTTTGGAAACTGTCATGAGTACTGAGCGTACGCCTCAAGAGTACTTGCTGCAACGTACTCTACCAGCATTGACAGAAGCAATGGAAACTAAGTTCGAAGCTCAGTCAAATATGATAAGGGAGCTTTTGCTTCAAAATGAGCAACTGACGAAACAGTTGACCGACCTCACAGCTGGTAGAACTCGAGTGCCTGTAAGAGTAACTGTAGATGTTAATCAAGGTACCAAGAATATTACTACCGTCTACGACATAAATGCCGCTACTAGTCCTATGGATATTGACCAGTCTTCGTTGTCACAACCAATAGCGCCACCAACGACCAATATTATGGATAGTCTGAATACGACCACCAGCAATATTGATCAACAACAGCAGTCAGTAAGTGAATTACCCCCGACTCATGGATGGAGCCGAAGCACTGAAACAGTCACTGATCTTTGGCGGGAGTATACTGTTGGAGTTGGAGGAGGTTGCGCTATGAGAGATATCAATAGAAACTATCCCAATTGGTTTATACCTCATAGTAAAAGTTTTCATTACAGAAGAATGAGAATTATAAAAGGACTGGAGAAGCATGCTAGAGACACTGATACAAGTATCGAAAAATGTGTTCAATTGGCCGAGGCTAGAAGATTAGAAGCAAAAAAATCGTTAGACTCTTTAGGAAAGGCTGTTAAAAACATTCATGATCTATTAGCATAATTTTTAATTGGCAAAAAAAAAACCCCTCTTCTATAAATTTTCAGCTGGATAGTGTTTTTGTCAAAGTAACTAAAAAGGAATACAGAATAAGAGAGAGAGAGAGAGAGAGAGAAAAGGTAAAAGTGAAAGAAAAGCAAGAAAATATATTTTTCTTTTCTTCGAAACCACAAAATATTTAGTCCACATAGTCTGGCATAGATACAGTGATGTGTTCTTTGTGTGAACAAAATGTTTCACTCTTAACTGGTAGTATCGTTATACTATACACTCTGTTAAGTGCACTTGGTTACTTTTAGTTTATTTATCGATGTATATCTGCTACTGCCTCTTGGAATAAATACCAAAAAAAAAAAGGGGGTTTCAAATTTCGAAGAGATAATCGCGTATTCCAATCGCGAAACTTTTTTTTTTTTTTCCATGTACAAAAATAAAAAATGTCTACAACTGGAGTAAAAAAGTTATTATTTGAAGAGAATGAAAGAGTATTATGTTATCATGGTCCTTTAATTTACGAAGCCAAAGTAATGCATTTAAAAAATATATTGTGTTTTGATACCATGACTAAACTTAAAAAAAATAAATAGATTCTTGACAGCAAATGGATGGATGAAGATCCTGACTTTACAGGACCACATTATTATGTTCATTATAAAGGATGGAAAAGAAGGTAATACTGATTGATTTGTAAGCGACTGCAAGTATGCTTATTATTTTTTATTAGCTGGGATGAATGGGTACCAGAAACTCGAGTACTTCGTTGGTGCGATGAAAATATAAAGATGCAATACCGACTTCGAACACTTTATCGAACCAAACAACCCTCATCTACAAAATCAGCCTGTTCTTCAGATACAGAACCAAATTCACTGGGCAAAAGACGCAGAGACGCCAAGAACGAAAAAGAGGAAGATTATTTAAATCGACCCGAAATTAAACTCGATATACCAGATACATTAAAGGGTCAGTTAGTTGATGATTGGGAGAATGTTACAAAGAATCAACAGCTAGTTACTTTACCAAGACAAATTACTATTAATGATGTATTAGCACGTTATAAAAGATTCAAGAAGGATAAACGAGGAAATCGGGAATTGCAAGTGCTTTTTTTTTGATATTTCATTTGCGAATTAAAAAGAGTTAATATTTTATATATTAGAAATGAGGATTTGTTAGAGGAAGTATTTGATGGCCTTCGTATTTATTTCAACAAGGCTTTAGGAACCATGTTACTTTACAGATTTGAAAGAAACCAATATGCTGATATTAGAAGACAAAATCCTGATAAAGATCTTGTAGATATTTATGGAGCCGAGCATTTGTTGAGATTGTTTGGTAAATATTTTTTTTTATAAAAAAAAGGTGTAGTAATTTTATTAACACCTTCATCTAGTTCAAATACCTAGTTTAGTTGCTCATACAAATATGGATACGGAAGCAATTCACGTATTGATCGAATACTTGTCAGATATTTTACGATTTATGCAAAAACAACAAAAACACTTGTTCTTGTCAGAATATGAAAATGCTGATCGAGGTTATGTCGCAATATCAGACACAAATTAATATTCTTCACAATTGTACATATATATCAACCTTCCCCCCAAAAAAAAGAAAGAAAAACGCATGTATGAATAAAACAAATTTTTTATTTTTTATTTTATGTGTATACATTTTTTACATTTATTCGTGTCTTGCAGGAAGAGTAGGTGAGACATGTGCATCTCTTGGTGGTAAAGTAGGTTTGGAATATTGATCAAGCTTGGGTCTTGGGGTAGTTGGAAGTGGTGGCCTTTCATCAGTAGTTAATAATTCTGGATGATGTTCAGGTTCTTTAGTGAGTACAGGCGCCACTACTGTATTTTGTTCATTTTCATTGGTGTCAATCGAATCAGTTATTAAAGGAACAGGTGTAGAATTACGACGAGGTGAGATAGCTGTCAGTGGAGGAGATAATTGAGATAATTGTGGAAATGAGTTAGTATGTACAACCGAAGCAGATCTTTCACGACGCGGAGTATCTGTAGTAGGTAGTTCTTTAAATACATCCAATTCTTCAGAAATAGATGTTGTAGATGATGTAGATGAAGGTGAATTATTTACAGGGGGTAATGGCGGTAAAGGTGGAGGAGGGAGACTGGCACTACTAGACGCAGAAGACAGGGATGCGGCCTTTTCGGCTACACGCTTACGCATGTTTGATAGTCTCTCGGCATATAATCCCTTCTTTTCTTCATTTAAAAGTTCAACCCCAGGATATGCCTTTTTAATTAAGTAATTTTCAGCCCTGTTAATAAAAGAATTTCTCTTTGCAGTATTTGTACTTCCTGCAGATGAGCTGGATTTTATAGATGCTGTATCCGATGCCGTGGTATTTTCAGTCGGCAAAAAGTTTGAAATCTTGCTTAAAAATCCACTTCCGGTACTACTTTTAACTGATTTTATACTTTCGGAATCACTATTATCATCCTCATCCGTTTTGCTTATACGCTTTCTCAAATAATTACCAGTACTTGACCACTTGGTATTACTACTAGATCCAGTTGATTCAACAATTGATCTTTGATCTATAGATTCATTATCTTTTTCAGTTGGTGCTACAATTGAGGGAGGTGCAAACTGCATATCGGGTGTAGAATGAGATACTTCCAGTTTTTGAGTGGGAGCTAAGCTGTTTTTAGTATTTCCGGCGACAATAAACTCTGATGCAGATTCAGCTCTACGTGCATCTAATTTTAAGGTATCTGAAGCTGGTGGTTTTTCAATGATATCAGGCACAGTAGGTGTATGTTTGACATTATCGGATTCATTCTCTTGGTCTGTATACCCCTTTGATTTTTCCATTTTTTCGACTTTTACCTTGATACGTTCACCAAATATACCACCTTTACCACCAGAAGGACAAAAGGAAGTGTCATCCATGTTGGGTAATACAAATGTTTCGGCCATCACTTCACGAATTCTAGACTCAATTGCATTTGTTACAATATTCAACTTGATTTGTTTATCAGCCACAATGGGAGTAATTTTCCATTCCATCTCGGGCATTTCGAAGAAAGCAATCCAGTATCTATTCGTAGGAGGTGGCTTTAACTTGAACATCATTCTACCAGATAATTTCTTTAAATTGACAGATAAAACCAGATGCATACGAATCGGTTTCATAAGAGAAGAATAAGACCAGTTAAACTCCGTTTCAATCTCAATAGTTAAACCACCGTTATATTCTACTTTGGCTTCCACAATAACTTCACCGTCTGGCGAAAGAGACAGCAATTTAGGATCTGTAATATAGGGTACAGAACTACCTACATCTACTTTTCTTACTTTAATTTCATCTAAAAAAGTGGGTCTTTTGGTCTTGTCAATCTTTTTTCGAATCTTGTTTTCAACAAATAGCTTTAATCGATCCGTTTTATACATTCCTAAAAACAGCCGACCTAATACAGCATTAGCCCAAGCTGTTTCACGTTGACTAGGCGAAGATTGCACTTGACGGATTAATTCTTCCATAGCTGATTGATCAAAATGCGTATTATCCATCATAGCAAATTGTACCTTTTCTGTCTTAGTATCTAACAGTACATACTGAGCTTCTAATAAACCAAAATACCAGTCTTCTTTATCTGTATTTCTAGCGCACGTCAAATACAGGGTGCGAGCAGGATTAGTAGTGATGTCTTCTTCGTCCAATGTACAAACAGATTGATTGATTTTATCTTCTTCGCGTAAAGGGGGGAGAGCATTTGGAACCAAGCGTACCACAGTCGCACGACTATATATTGTACCATCAGGTGCATCTTTATCGATAGGAGGATACAAGGAAACAATAAAATCCTGCATAGGTAAAATCATGATGACTTCTTGTTGTTTTTCAGACTCATAACAAAATAAAGTGCCATGTTTCAAGACAGCATATACAAGCCCTTTTTTATGCGCCAAAGTTTCTTTACTGACATAGGACTGAATACCAGAAATAATTCCACCGTTTGTGTTTTGAGTAATAACTTCGGGCATTTTGGGTTGATACTGATTTATAAGTCGAATCCAACCCTTCTTTACAATGACCACGTCCGGATCTTTATAATGAACTTGTGGTTGTACATGAGGTCGAGGTAACAGAGGTTGAATACCACCTTTAATATAAATTACAGCTGCAAGAGCAAGTAAAGGTAAAAAGGTAATACCACCTACCAAGTAAATAAGTAGATATCCTATAAAAGACATGCGATAAAATATAAAAAGGAGAGAAAAAAAAAGAAAACAAATTACTACTTTCCGTAAAGCACATGAAGAGGAAAGAAGGAATAATATTAAAGCACCGCGTTTTATCATTGATACGTCATGAAAGAAGAGGTGTAAAAAGTATTATGTGCGATTTTATTATTTTAATTGAGGTAAAATTTCTCCTTCTTGGACTTTCTCGGTAAAGTTATCAAGTAAACCCTTTACTTTTTCGTATACCATAAAGGTAACAGCTTGTCCTGGTGCCACACGTAACAAACGAGGTGTTAAACCTTTATAAAAGGCAAAGAAACCTTCGTTTCTCATAATTTCAGTAGTAACCGTCTTGAATCTTTCGAAACCACTACCGGGAGCGGAAGATCTTTGGATACGAGTTTTGATAGTATCAATAGGAGCATTAGAAAGAGGACCTAATACGTAGTTTAGTATATATATACGATTAAAAAGAAATAGTATATTATAAAGTTACCCATTGCTCCTGATACACCACCCAAGATTAAATGTTGATAAGAAGGCAATTCAGACAAATTTTGGTACTTTTGAGCATACTTTTTCATTTCTTGGTATGCAGTAAAGTTTGCAGCTTGATTAGTAGCTTGTCTTAGAGCTGTTAAAGTGACGCCCTTGTATAAAGCTCTTACACCTTCCTCTTTAACAATAGTGTAAGCTGCATGAGGTGCATTACGATATTTAGGAATGTCGAGAGGATCAGCCATAGAATGTCTTTGAGCCTAAACAAAAAGATAAGCCCATGTTCTATTTAGAAAACATACAAATAATATACATGTACAAACATACCTGCAAACGAATCTTTATTAAATCCATTGGACTTACAACAAGAACAGCTTCCGTAGTACCTGCAGCAAGACCAGCGATAAATACTGAGCTTGTACTTACGTTACCGCTTTCATCTGCCATCCAAGACTTGTAAAGTTCAAAAGAAGAGAACCGAATAGCCATCTTGGGTACAATACCCGATACAACAGCTCCTAATCCTTTATACAAAGCCCAAAATGATTCGTTCTTTATAATCCTTGCGCCTACGCCTAAAAAACCAAGGCGTTGACCCTAAATTTATCTTTTCTTTTTAACCCACCTTGCCACAATAATAATTATATAAAAAAAAAATATTACTTACGTTAGCAGCTCTGGAACCACTCTTGGAAAGTTGCATTCTCACTTTAATTGTATCTAAAGGATGACAACTACAAGCTTCCATAAAACCAGCAGCGCCACCGGCGACCAAATGAGTAAGTAAAGGTGTCTTTTTGGTGTTATTGTTTCTAGACATGGTTAAGGATAACGATAAAAGAGAAAAAGAAAAAAGATATTTGCATGGATCTTCATTTTTATAGATAAATAAAATAAATAAAAAAAAAGGGGGATAATTAACTGCTTACACCCCTCTCCTTGTATTTATCTGATCGCCAAGAAACACAATGCAGGGTTGTTTTTGTAAGAAGTTCTATCCTTCCAGATAAACAGCATAATCATCTCGTCATACCCATACTATACTTAAAATTACAGTCTACGCGCACGTACTACCAATAAACCCCGCATCTCTCTCTATCTATCTCGACTTTTTTTTTCCACCCTTCTATATTTTTTTTGTTGTTATTACCTTCTAATGCTTTTGTCAAGATTAGGTGTAAATACAACAATAAGAAGAGAGTTCTTAAAAAGAACTTCGGTCAGCTTATTACCAAGAGCTTGCAACATTACTAAAATCAGAACATTTAAATCAACAGTAAAACTTTATGAAGAGGAATTAACTCAAGCCGTTAAAGTATGTAAGGGGGCGCGTGTGTGTGTTTAAAGAGCGTATATATACTTATAACTTACGTATATAGAAAGTAACAACGGAAATACCTGTTGCTCAAATAGCAAGAGAACAAAATGCACAACTTTATCTTAATAATGTATTTCCTTTAAAAATGAATTCATTGGATATTCGCTCATACTTTTTCAGGAACTCGAAACAATTCTTGGAAAAGAAGGCGCATGAAGCTATACCTTCTAATGATTTACCTTTTGATTTTGCAATCAAAGAAATTATTGCACGGTAAATTACTTTTCTGTTGATCATTTATTTTCTTGTGTGCTGATCTCTCTTTTTATTGTAGTACAAAGGATGGTGGAGCAGTTGTCACATTTTCATTTAAAAGCACAGATAGCTCAAAATCACAAGTCGCTAGAGATATTGTTGAACGAGTAAACGATTATATCGTGAAGCAAAACATTGTAGCGAAATATAATTTCAGAACAGTAAGAGCGTTTTTAGTAAAAGGTGCACCTTTTATGGAAGATCTTATTGCTAGATACCCAACGCAACGATTACGTATTGAATTTCAAGGCGAGCCTGTCAGCGTAGAAAGATTATATAGACACCTTCGACCTTATGGAAGAATATTCGATATTTCAATCTATCCAAACCCTCATGTCTCAAAGGATCCTGCTCGTTATGCTATCGCTCAATTTACTCGCGTTAGATATGCTACCAGTGCTCGTAATTGTTTGCATGGATATACTATTAACGATACTCGTTTGAATATACTTTATGAAAGACAATTACGTACCAATGTCGTAAAGGAATGGTTAGTAAATCATCCACGTATTACTGTACCTGTATTTGCTGCTACGCTTGCAGGTGTTACATATATTGTATTTGATCCTATTCGTGTCTTCTTTATTACTTCTAAAGCTACACAGCGTTTCAATCCTCAAGAATATGCCTTGTATCGCTGGTTACGTAGTGAAACTTGGGCAAAGTTAATGCCTACTGGAACTGGTTCTCATGTTGAAGGCTCTTCTATTTGGGCTCATGATGAAGAAAAGACCGAAAAATTAAAATCATGGCTTGCAGAACGTCCAGAAACCTTTGTTCTTGTTACTGGTCATAAGGGTAGTGGTAAATCTGCTCTAGTAAAATCTGCTATTAAAGATAGAAAGTAAGTGTAAAAAAATATATCTGTAAATATTTTACTAATTCTCTTTTTTTTAAAAAAAGAAACAAGGTCTTTATTGATTGTGAAGAACTTGCTAATTCGAGAAACAAGTCAGATATGACAAAGAGTTTAGCAAAAGAAGTTGGCTATTTCCCAGTCTTTACTTGGGCTGCTTCCATGAGTGGATTAGTCGATACAGCAATCGCAGCAACAACTGGACAAAAGGCAGGATTTTCATCTTCCCCTGATTCTCAAATGAAGAGTATTTTGGAAACTGTTGCTATTGCTTTAAGAGATGTTGTTCCTACAGATAAGGAGCGTCGTAGACAAACGGAGGAAGACGAGGGAGATGAAACCTTGTTGAGACGTTTAAAGACTTTAATTTATGGCCGTAAACAGACCATTTCAGAGAAGGGAACAGTAGAGGAAGATATCGATAAATTAGACGAAAAAAGTATCCCTATTGTTGTTATTGATAACTACATGTGCAGAGAGACAGCCAAGAATGCAGTTTTATGGGAAGAATTAGCTGAATGGGCTTCTATATTGATTGAAAATGGTATCGCTCATGTTGTGTTTGTTACATCAAATGCTAGTGTGATGAAGACTTTGGGTAAGGCTCTTCCTGGTAAGAGTTTCTCGAATATTGCGCTTTCCGATGCACCTCCTGAAATGGCCATGTCTTATATCAACAAACAACTCGGAAATGAAGTAGATGATCCAGAACTTCCTGACGTAGTAGCTGCATTAGGTGGAAGATTAACTGAATTAGAACTTTTGGTTCAAAAAATGAAAATGAAAATGGATGCTCAAAGTAAGTATTTTTTTTATATAAGCGCAGTAATAAAACATATTTACTTATTTTTAAAAAAAATAGCTGCGTTTGAGGATATTGTTACACGTAATTTGATCGAAATTCGTAAATATGGATTCGGAGATTCTTGGGATGAAGATAAAAAAATGGAATGGTCATCTATTCAATTCTGGACGATTGTTAAACTTTTAACAAATAATATGTGTGTATGTAGAACCAAAAATAATAATAATGTTTGTATGTCATGATATTAATAGGGTCATATTTAGATTAATTATGATGAATTAAAATGGAGTCCAGCATTTTTGGGAGCAGAAGCCCCATTAAAGGCTATGGAAAGAGCAGAGTTGATTACTATTATTCAAAAGGAAGGACGCCCAGATTCGATTAGACCGGGTAAACCAGTATTTTATACGGTATTTAATCGACTTGTATCAGACACAGTATTCGCTGCTTCTATGGAAGTAGAATGTAATATGGCCCTTAAGAAACAATCCGAAACAGAAATGACAAAATTAGAAAACAATATTGAAAAGTTAACAAATATTAATGCCACTAACAAACCTCCTAAAGAAGTCCAAGTGCGTATTCAGTATTTATTAACAAAACTTGCTTCTATTCAAAACTTGATTGAGAATTACGATAAAAAGATTAAAGATGCCAAGGAAGTTATTTCGACTGCTTGGATCGAAGAAAAAAATAACGAATAAATTAACCTCTCTGAATAAAAAAAAAAAATCATTTTATTTGTTTACATCATTTCTAAGTCCTTTTTTTTTTGCTTTATTTTATTTTCCTTTTCTGCTTCCTTCTTCTTTTACGTATATATATATTTTATATGCAAGCTTTGTCAAGTCGGTGGAAACAATTCCAACCCTTTTCAAATAAAAAAGACATTCAACTTACAACAATAAAAAGCATTGGTGATATAGATTCACCTGCATTGAAGTCGGTAATTAAAACATTAACGCCCAAGTCGGGTAGGATGACACCTCTAAGTGAGAATAAAGAACGATCCAGCAACAGTAACAGTAGTTCGTTATTGGATATAGTAGAAGGATTCATACAATCAACTGATTCCGTCAACGAAATTCAAGAGCCACCTTTTCAAGAAGTTGAAAAATTGCCTACGAATCTCTTAATACCTTCTGCACAAGCGTTAAGTCGTTCTTCTATTGGTTGTGGCGCAACCGTTCTACCTTCTACATTAACATGTGGTAGTGAATTCCACGATAAGTGGCCTATCCCCGATTCAATTGAACAAGTGAAATCGTTGTGCGAATCTGAAAGATTAGAAGGTTCTGCTCAGTCCCAGTTAGCTCTTTGTTTACATTTAATGGAAAGTGCTTGGAGAGTTGACCCCGAAAACAATATGGTGTTGTCTCCAGTATCTGTCAGATCTCAGCCTCATCATTTATTTTCAACTTTATTACCCAGTCATATACAACACACTCCCAGTACCTTGGGCGAAGCCATGGTAATGGAAGCAAGACAAATGTTAAAGCAGTTGGCAAACTCTAGTCAAAATCCAGGTCAAGGCGGTGAAGCAGAAGCTCAGTTTCTTTTAGGAAGCTGTTACGGTATGGGTGCACTGGGTTGGCCTATTAACCATTATCGTGCCTTTCAATGGTATAATCAAGCGTCCAAGCAAAATCATGCAGAAGCTACTTACCGTACCGCCGTATGTTATGAGTTAGGCATTGGTACTGAAAAAGATGGTGTGCGCGCTATAGCTTATTACAGAAAAGCAGTTCATTTATTACATGTTCCAAGCATGTATAAATTAGGTGTTATCTTGATGCGTGGGTATTGCGGGTGTCCGGTTTCAAAGCGTGAAGCAGTCATTTGGTTGCAACGAGCTTGTTCAACAGCGATGGCTCCGCTAGCACCAGGGGAGGATAATACAACAGTTGGCGGTACGGAAGGAGTAGCCTTACCACACGCACTGCACGCATTGGCCATAGTTCAATTAACAAATGAGTGTGAAGAAACAAGTATGATTCCCGATTCTGTGTATGCGATTAAATTATTACATAATGCGGCAAGACTAGGGTATGCGCCAAGTCAATCAAAGTTAGGCGAGTGCTACGAGTGCGGTCACTTTTGCGAGGAAGATGAATCACAATCGATTTATTGGTATAGTTTAGCAGCAAAACAAGGGTATCCTGAAGCTTGCTTGGCTCTTTCTGGATGGTACCTGACAGGATCCCTAAAGACAGATACCTTAAAACAATCGGACGATGAAGCGTATTTGTGGGCTAGAAAGGCTGCTTCTTTAGCCAAACAAGTACATCGGTTTAAATCGTTAACAGCAAAAGCATATTTTACTGTAGGCATGTATCATGAAAGTGGTATTGGTGTACCGAAATCAGTTGAAACCTCAATCAAGTGGTATAAAAAAGCAGCCAGCTTTGGTCATATAGACGCTATAAAACTAACGCGCCCTCAATCTAGCGCCATAGTTTGATTTTCATTAGACTCATACTACTGTTATTTTTAATAAAATGTATATATTTAACAATTTGTGTTTTTTTAAAAAAAAAGAGAGGATTTGTAAATTAAATAAAGATAGCCAAAACCAATTTTTTTTTGTTTATTCGGTCATATCACTTGATATACTTTTTGTAGCAGGCGAATAAACCAAGTGTTACACACTTCGTCAGATACTAAGTGCTAGTACGTATTGGTTTGTTCCTGAACGGTCTTGTAACCGATATAATATGTTTAGATCAGTGAGTTTAGCTTCCCTTTTGTTTGCATGTATTTTATCAAATACTCAGTTATATTTATGTCAACAGAATAGCTTTTTTTAAATTTGACTGTTGCTTTGGATACAAAGTTTAATGTCCAATTATTCGATTGTAAATTTTAATTTTATAGCGTGTTATATCATTAGTTTTAATAAAGTAAAGTATTAGGTCTCTGTACAATCTCTTTTTTCTCTGTTCTCCTTTATAGTTGACTGTCAAGGAAAAGAAAAAAAAAAGACAGGAAAAGAGCGAGCTATATAATACTTGCGAGTACAATGATGCCGCATATCTTTATGCGATACAATGCAGGCTTAAAGAACTAATTTTTAACTACCTATTGTTTATACTTTTTAAAAAGGCACGTACTACATGTTTCTAGATGTTCCATCGTATTCTGCTCAATTCTTTGCTGTATTTTTTTTTTTGGGCATAAGCATGCTACTATACTTCAACACTCTATAAAGATGCGAATATACCAAATAAAGAAGAGATAGAGCTATTAATAAAGATAAGAACATCGCGATACCTTAAAGTAGATTAGGTAAAATAAAAATAAATTAATGTGTGGCTGTACGTTAGAATACAGACGCCACAAGAGCCTAGAAGGACTAATTTGTTTTGTGGGTGTTATTGTGGTACAGATGGTGGAGCCTTTTAAAGATCACATGTAGTACCAAAAGGTACGTCACCAGCAAAAGTATATAATACTTTCTGGTAACAACTTTTTTTTTTTCTTTCCTTCTTTTCACTAAACATTTTGATATCCCGAATCACTTTCTTTTATTTTTCGAAACAGTTACGGAGGATAGTAGTAAAGTGTTGAAGCTAATGAAGTTACGATTACAACTTTTTTATATAAAAGCAACTCATTAAACACAGACCTTTTTTTTTCCCCTTCTTTTAATACATATATAAAAAAACAGGTACCGACTTTAATAATTTTTTTTTTTTCCTGCTTGCTTAAGCCCCCCTTTTTTAATTCTTTGTTAGATATAAATTCGGGAACCAATATACACAGTAACATATTAAAAAAATGAGTGGTAATATTAAAGTCGTAGTGCGTTGTCGACCTTTGAACGCTAGAGGTAAAAATAAAAATAATAACAAGCCCCGATTTTTTTTTTTTTGTAAAACTAAACGTTTTTTTTTATGTGTAAAATAGAGAAAGCGAGAGGTGCCACAAGCATTATTCGTATGGATGGAGATCAGACGATAATTACCAATAATAAAAAACCAACTAGCTCACATCACCAAATATCAAAAAGGGGAGGTCCAGCAGACGAAGATAATGTCAAAGCATTTACATTTGATAGATCATACTGGTCAGCGGATAAGGCAGACGATCATTATGCAGACCAAGAATTAGTGTATAACGATCTAGGCAGAGAATTACTTGATCATGCTTTTGATGGTTATAACTGTTGTATTTTTGCATGTAAGTAATAATAGTTACTGATATATTTCTTTGCAAACTAAAATATATATGTGCATATATAAAAGATGGTCAAACGGGTTCCGGAAAATCATATTCAATGGTATAACAAAGAATATATACATATATATTTGCTTGTTTTATTCAAACATATTTCTTCTTTCCGTTAGATGGGTTATGGTGAAGATAAAGGAATTATTCCTCGTACATGCTTAGAATTATTTGAAAGAATAACAGATCTCACATCAGATTTACTTAAATTTCAAGTCGAAGTATCGTATATTGAAATTTACAATGAAAAAGTACGTGATCTTTTAAATCCTGGTAATAAAGGAAACTTGAAAGTAAGAGAACACCCTACTATTGGTCCTTACGTCGAAGACCTTTCTCGTCTTGTTGTTAATTCATTTGAAGATATTGATCATTTAATGAATGAAGGAAACAAGGTAAAAATAAAAATAAATTGTTATTGTTATTTTTTTTTAATTAACCAGCTTTGGTTTCAATTTTATTATAGGCTAGAACAGTAGCTGCAACCAACATGAATGAAACCTCTTCTCGTTCTCATGCAGTATTTACCTTATTCTTAACTTCAAACAGATTTGATCAGACAGCTAAGCTAAATACTGAAAAGTGTGCCAGAATCAGTCTTGTAGATTTAGCTGGTAGTGAAAGAGCAAACAGTACAGGCGCTACAGGCGCTCGATTAAAAGAAGGATCCAATATCAACAAGTCTTTAACAACTCTTGGAAAAGTAATTTCTGCTTTATCTGAAGCCTCCTCTGCACCCACATCAAAAAAATCATCCTTAAATCCGAATTTTGTACCTTACCGTGATTCAGTTTTAACTTGGTTATTAAAAGATTCTCTTGGTGGTAATTCAAAGACGGCGATGGTGGCTGCTATTTCCCCCGCTGATTATGATGAAACTCTCAGTACATTACGTTATGCTGATCAAGCCAAACGTATCCGAAACAAAGCTGTAGTGAACGAAGACCCCAACGCAAAATTAATTCGTGAACTTAAAGAAGAATTACAAGCGCTTCGAGATACACTTATGATTTACGCTCCTGAAGAAGTAGAGAAAATTATTCAGCAAAAGAAATTAAGGGCTTCAGGTAAAAGTAGTCGTGCTTCATCAAGAGCTTCTGCCGCCGCTAGAGCAACATCTACTTCGCCTATGCTACTACTATCTCCCGAATCACTCATTGCTACACAGAGAGGAAATAGTTTACTGACAAAGGAACAAGTGATTGATCAACTTCAATCTTCAGAAAAACTGTTATCGGAAGTAAAACAAACTTGGGAAGAAAAGATGAGTAAAACTGAAGAAATTCATCGTCAACGTGAAAGAGCGTTAGAGGAATTAGGTATTATTGTCGAGAAAGATAATATGGTAGGCGTTTATGCGCCAAAGTCTATTCACCTTATCAACTTGAACGAAGATCCACTCATGACAGAATGCTTAATGTATCAAATTAAATCTGGTGTCACACGCGTAGGAAAATCAGGCAGTCAAGTGTCTGCTGATATCCGTCTTAGTGGTGGCGAAATATGGGACGAGCATTGTTATTTTGAAAACAACGTGATTAATGAAGAAGAGAACGAAGACAATAGGCTTGTCACTATTTATCCCGGTAAAGATTCTGTCACTTTAGTAAACGGTATGAGAATTCTTCAGCCAAAGGTATTACACAGCGGATATCGAATTATTTTCGGGTCTGGTTTACATCATTTATTCAGGTTCAATAATCCAGATGAAGTGCGTAGAGAAAGAGAGCAACATAATATACAGCATCAGAGTGTACTTTCTGCTAGTCCTGACGATAGTGCAAGTGGTTCGTTACTTTCTCCGGGCAGTGTTATGAATTCAACAGATATTGTGGATTGGAAATTTGCACATAATGAAGCAGTTAAAAAATACGGTGTAACAAATAATGCGTCCGATTTGGCAGTGATGACAGATGAAGATCTCAAACAGTTGTCAGATGGTATTAGTAAAGTTCAAGAACTTCGAAACAGAAAGCGTATATCATCCGATAGTCACAGTTTGTTATACAACAACAATAATGAAAATGATTTGCCTACAATTGATGTTTCACCTAGAACTTCCATTAGTTCATCTAGCAATAAACGATTTAGTGCTGTTTCCGCTGCTACCACATTACTTACTGAGGAAGGTGAAGATGATGTATTAGACGAGGAAGACAATAGACGGTTTCTTAAGGCTACTTCAAACGACGAAAATGAAAGGTTACTGCGTCAAGCTACGGAAGAAATGCAACAACAATTACAGGTTCAAAAACAAGAGTACGAAGAAAAGTTAAAAGGTGTTGTTGAATCATGTCCTTCAAAGACCGGTGAAATAAATAAGGAAAAGGCCGACGATTTAGAAGCAAAATATACCCAAATAAAACAAGAAATGGAAAAGAGTTTACAACAACAAAAGATGGCTTACGAATCCAAGATCAAACGTATCTCTGCCCATTTACCACCTGGCACAGCGTTAAGCTCGGATAATCTGTTAATAGGTTACACTGCGAAAAACGCAGCTCAACATTTGTTACGTCAAGCTGTTGATAAATGGCGTGACTTAAAGTATGTAAAGATGGCAGAAGATTGTTTAATTCATGCAGTCATATTAAAAGAAGCAAATATTATGGCGAAAGAGCTGGGTAAAAATATAGTGTATCAGTTTATTGTTGTGCATGATGATATCTCCTCAAACCCTCTCTCCTTTTGGGAATCCACTTCGGCTTTACAACCATTTACAAGAGAACATGATACACATTTAATTAAAGCACCTAAACCGTGTCTGGCCGTACAAGTGATTGATCATGTTCATCGCGCCAATTACATTTGGTCGATTTCGAAATTACAGCATCGTATTAGGCGGATGCGAAGACTTTATGATTACACCGATGGTCCTTTGTTCACTGGCCAACATTTTAATAGAGAAGACCCTTTTTATGAAACTCCGTGTCCTCGCTTTTCCTTGATTGGGCTAGCCCGCGTTCCGTTACGTAACTTGACTTTACAGTTACATGCTGATAATTATGTCGATGTCTACTGTAGAAATACAGGTAAAGTAATGGGTCAAGTTCGTGTTATGGTGACTCCTATCGCTCGCTCTGTTTCAAGAAAGCATCAATTACAACGCCACCAACGCCCGTCTTTAAGCATTAGACAAAGTTCTTCTAGTGTTGTTGAACAACAGGGTGAAAAATATCTGTTACATATCGGTCAGCAGCAAGTGTTTGAAATTCGAATTCAAGAATTAAAAGGAGTGTCCGAAAATGACTTTACACAAGTTCATGCACAGTTTCGATTATCTTCGTTTGGCAATGTCGAAAGATACTCTACAGCAGATAAAATCTATCAAACGGATCCTATCAGTAACTTTGAACATGGTCATATTGTATTCAACCAATGTCAAACTCTATCCGTCAATATCACTGAAAACATGATGGACGTCATTTTAAATCAAGGATTAACTGTGGAAGTATACGGTCAAGTACAAGAAAAATATCTTTCTAGTCTAGTCGAGCATGTAAGTAATAGTCAACCAACAACACCCATCACAACTGAACCAACATCGTTATTTGTTAAAAAGGCTACGAGTACAAGTATGGTACCTACAAACAGAAGATTCTCTATAGATCGAAGGTTTTCACTAGAAAAGTGTACGTATGATGGTATTTTGATGGAGGAACGTCATGATATTTTGGCTTGGATCCAGATTTGTGAATTAGATGCTGATGGACAATACGTACCCGTACAAGTGATTCATTCCAACGATAAACAGCATCAGGATGTATTCTGTTTACGTCAAGGCTTACAACGTCGTATTGCGTTTACACTCTCGCATGACTCTGGAAAGCAGTTTGAATGGCTCGATATTAAGGATACAAAGATTGGTAATGTGCGTCTGGTTGATAGTAAAGGTAGAGTCACAGAGTCGCCGCCCCACGACCCTGTGGATATTCACCTCTTTACATCTCAACTACAAATTATATTTGAGCGAAACGGCATGTCTCAACTTACCGCACAAGGTCCGTGGGATAGTTCGCTTCATGACTCTTTATTCTTAAATCGCGTCACTGCCTCTGGTCAACGCATTCGATTGACCCTGTCATGGAAAATTGAATGTGAAAAATGTGTTACGCCTTTGCGATTTGATATGGACATTTCTGTTCAAATTGGTACTATGATGTCCACATCTTCTTCGTCTTCCTCCATGTTTCGACAGCTGTTATTAGGTGGTGGTGGTGGTAGTCAAAATAACAATAATTCATCTAGTTCAGGAAACAAATCCAGCGGTATGTTTATTGTGCAGTTAAAACCTCCCATGACACGACAGGTACGTGAATTATGGAGGTTGAATACGGCCAATAAATATGTTCGTGGAGAAGAATTTATAGGTTCTTGGAAGCCACGTGGAGTATCTCTTATTACTGATTATCGAGCAGCGCGACGTCGCATGTTACACCGTGAAAGTATCGCTGCGTTTAGACATGGGTTGATTTTAGCTGGACATCCTCAAACCAAAGTGATTCAGAACAGTCAGTCGAGTCATATGTTTAGTATCGGACAACATCCAACCGAGATAAATGGAGATGAAACGCAACCGGAAAAGAAAAGCGACCCAGAAGCACTGACCAAGAAGGTCATTGAGTTGTGGAAAACTCAATTTGGAACACGTGAAGAGGTAAATTAAGTTTTTTTTTGTTGTATCACACCAAAAAAAAGTTATATATATACACAATATTAAACAATAAGAAAATAGATTATATTTAACCAAGATCCACCAAGTATTACTTCCTTGACTGCTTCTTCTAGTACAAGTAGTTTAAATACATTAAGTAGTAGTAAAAGGTATGGCAAGATTAAATTAACTGCTGATATTCAACAATTACACCCAAGGTAAGGAGGAGGAGACGATGGATATTTAAAATCTTTTTTTTTTTATATTAATAAATTTTTATAGTGATACAGTAACTAAAAGAGGGTACTTGTTACACCCAGAAAACGTGGATGGTACTTGGCTAAAGCACTGGTTTGTTCTACGAAGGTGAGTAAAACCCACAAAAGTAATCAAATATAAAAAAAAATAGCCAGTTGATTATTTTTTTTTATTTATAGGCCATTTATTATCATCTATGAAGATCAATCCGAGATAGAAGAATTGGGAGTTCTTAACCTTACTTCCGCCCGAGTAGATTATAAAACAGACCTTGAAGAGATGCTCCAGGTACAGTTAATATGTTATTATTTTAACAAGTATAGGAGATTAATATATTTATTTATAGAGGAAATGTATTTTTGCTATTTATACAAATAATAATGCCTATCTATTGCAAGCGTCTGACTTTGACGATATGAAGGATTGGATATCCAAGGTCGACCAGTTTTATCCAGTGGATAAACTACTTGTCGCCGATAAAACCAATCCCTGTGTATAATAATAATAATATTTTTTTTTCTCTTTGTACATCAAATGTGCTCTTTTGTAACTAGTTAATATATTTGTGAAAGAGTCATGTCCCTTAGTATTCATTTACATAATAATCGAACAAGAATAGTAATGGTTTATACGTATAAAAAGGTAAAGATGTTATATACAACAGCTGATTGATAAGACTTTTTTTGATAATGATACGAGGAAACAATTATTTTTTATCACGCATGTCAAAAAGCGAGACTATAAAAAACAAGAGAAAATATAATACAAAGTTCAATTGATAATCTGTATGTGATTAATAATGTAAATCATTAAAAGTAACCAGTTCAATTGAACTACAATAAAAAGAGGGGAGTTGTAGTTACCATGGTAATAACAATAATAACCATGACAATAAAGACAATTACTTTTCTCAGAATTAAAACACGAAATTTAATTTCAAAACAATGCTTATTGTTTCCCATTGTTTATTACAAAAGGTTTAAAAAAGTCAGTCGATTAAAAGCTCCTATGTTTAAATAAAAATACTCCTAATGCTTATAATTTGAGCAGCACCCCATCTTTCCAAATATTGACTTTGTTACACGTGATTTTCTTTCCGAATGTTACAATATGCCATTTGATTTTTTTTTTTTCGTTTCTTCTTTTTTCTTTCTTGTTTAAAACACAAAATAAAAAACAATAAAAAAAAACAACAAAATGAGTCAACACGACACTTTTAATAACCCCAATGTTCATGGTTGGTTAATGGACGTTCCTGGCTATAAAGAAACTTATGGCAATGAAGCAAGACACTTGCTCGACATTCATGAAGGCGATGAAACAAGGTATTTATAGCGAGAGAGAGAGAGGGAGGGAGCTTAGATTTAATTAAAAGAGGGTTATATAAGGGAAAAACTTTAAAAAAAGGAGGAGAGTCGGGAATAATAATTCTTTTTTTTTATTACTATAGTGTTATTAAGCAAAGACCATGTTCATTACTATCCATTAGTTCAGAAGATAGTATTAACCTTGAAGAATTAATCAGCGCAAATTACACTGCTGATATGGATGATGAAACTGATTTACCTGATTTATCTGCTTTGGATCTTGATGATTCAAATGAAGACTTTTGGAAAATGGACAATGTAAAATTGATATAAACCAACTTTTAGTAAAAATATACTTACTTTATATAATTAGTTTTTAACTCATCTGAGTATGCCTACTCACCCATTTTCTCCACCTTTATCGGGAAAGCGAAGTAACAGATCAAAATATCAGGTAAATATAGCCCAGGACGTGTGTGTGTCTTGTTATTCTATTTATTCACTCTTGGGAATCCATTTTAGGCAAATGACCATGATTTCATAACAAGTTTAAAGTTATCTTCTAGCTATGGTAAGTGCAAGTAGAGGTGTTACAAGTTTCATATCATATTTAACAGTTTCTCTTTTTTATAGAAGAGTTTGATAGTCCTAAAATGTTGCAAGTACCTACATCCTTACCGGTCTCCCCTAAATCACTTAGTTCTTCTCCTATTGATCGACAAAGAATGAATAGATCTGGCAGTATGAGTAGTGACAATAGTTTAAATTCGTCTTCTACTATTACTACACATCATCGACAAATTTACCCCAGTGCATCTACTTCAACATCTTCCATTGGTAGTCATTCAACTACTACAGCATCTTATTTACCTCGTACATCATCTATTAAGGAAAAGAGCAGCCCTAGAATATCAACACAAACAAGATACGCTAGACCACCTACCAGTTTATCCGAAACAACAACAAATTCAACAAGATCTCAAATAGGATTAACAAGGCGTGCAACTCATATACCTGCTCCCGCTTCACTAACAACCAAAAAACCCATATCTGCATCTCCTAACCGTACTCAATCAACCACCCTTGTTCATAAAAAAAGTAATAATTCTCTCTCTCGGTCAATAAGTAGAATTGGTCAACCTACTACAAGAGCCAGTCATATACCTACGGCTCCTCGAAGTACTACTTCTCTTGGCATTTCTTCCATCTTTTCGCCGGCACAGACGACGACAACACCTCAAAATCAATCAAAAGATGAAAGTAGTAGGCCTAAAACTTCAATGGGTTCAACACTAAAATCTCCTGTAAGACGTGCTCAGTCTACTACTTTGACCCCAAATTCTTCAAAATCAACAGGGTTAAGAATCCCTACTCGTAAATTGTACAAATAAAGAGACTTTTATATATATAATAAAGAACATTTGTGAAGCGATGTAAATATTTTTTTTTCTGCCCTTTTTTTTTTTTTTTTTTGCAGCTGAACCTTTGATATGCAAACGTATTGAAATATTAGGAGGGGGGACGTCTACAAAATAGTTTATTATAATACAAAAAAGAATGAGGGAAGGAAGTGAAACGCATAAAAAACTTTAGTCTGATGAAGAGGAAGAAGAAGCATTGACAACCTGAATAGCGGAAGGAGGTAAAAAGGTAGCAAAAGTCAAATAACTCGTATGCCCTCTTGTTTCACCAATAGTTTTCGATACCAACATCAAGTTTGCGGTCGACTCGATTTCATCGGCAGTAGGCACAGGTTCATCTCTACTCAACTTTCGCTTGATCGCAACACTATCCACCGAAGGCAACCCCTTTGCTCTTCTTTCTTGTGCGTCCTTTAAGGCTTCAGAGAACTCGATCTTTTGTAAAGGAGCCACGGTATGTTCGCGAATCAAGCACTCGTACATGGTGATATCAATAAACCCGTGTTCTTCAAGCGCGGTAACAGATCGAGCCACTTGTTCAATACATGGTGAGAAACAACAAATCTTACCGGTTCTATCTTGTTTAAATGCTTCCTTGGCAGATGCAATAGCGTCCCAGGGCGCAGGTAAATCTAAAAATACTGCACTGACTTCGTCCTTCATTTGGAACCCTTCTTTACATACGTCACGGTGATGCATCTTGATAATGTCTCCAAATCCGTGTTCCTGGAACTCGGTGGTGGCTAAATTGACACGCTCTTGGTGGTATTCGAACGAGTAGAGTCGGCCGTGAGGTGCGATTGTACGTGCGATAGAGTGTGAGAAGGAGCCGGATCCGGTACCTGATTCAATCACATTGACGCCAGGCTTCATTTCTAGCATGGTGGTGATAAATGAAATATCGGCAATGTATAAAATTTGTGTACGGTGAGGAAGGACAAGTGTCCAAAGTTCAGGTGTAGGGTGAAGTAAATAAACAAATCCTCTATAGTTATGAGAAACCATCTATTAAAAAAATCAGTATCCCACACACTGTTTAATATGTTCGCTTTTTCGTGTACTGTACCTTGGAACCAAACTGTTTACCAATAATATCGTTATGATGGAAAATACCAAAACGGTTGTTGAATGAAGTATCTTTCTTGATGTAAATAGGTGTCATATTATCTCTAGTCTACATTACTCGTTAGTTACCTACAAAGAACAAGAGGAACTTCTTGTATAAATATATATATATATTTTTTACCATATAAATGATGACAAGGTCACCTTCTTCAATATACTTTTTATACCCACTGAAACTCATTATGCTATTATTGTTCTTGTAAAAAAGGGTTCAAACAAATAAGTTTTTTTTTTTTTTTTTTTATACCACTTTAAATAAGCCACTTTCTTTACGAGTGGGATAGAGAGACCTTTGTGACTTTAAATAAATTAACAGAGCGATAATTCATGCCCTTTTCTTCTTTCTTTTCTTTGTTTAAAACAAAATGAATAACAATAACCTTATCGAAATTGAGTCCAAAGACTTTTTGTACGTGCGACAAGAAATACAGCGATTAGCAGATTCTCTTGTGGACGAACAAACCAGTAATGAAGAAGACCGTGAACGAAGTAAAAACGAAATGGAACAAGCAAGTAATTAACGTAACTCTATTTCTGTTTTATACTGACTCTCCTTCTAGTGGTTAAATGGTGTATGGTCAAACTTTCCTGGTAACGTTGTATTAAAAGATAATCCCAACTTCAATTTCAATGGTTAGAAAAAGCAAAATTATTATATATATATGTATATATATTTTTGTTCTTAAAAAAAACCTCCTCCTCCCCCCCCCCCTTTTAGAGCCTATTCATGTTCGTGAACCGCTTGATGAATCACTTGAATATCAAGTAAATGAAACTAAAAAACGATTCCACAAGTTATCCGAAGAATTATTCAATACACGAAAAGAGTTGACGGGTGTGGTAGCTTCATTTACAAGTGAATCGTTACAGGGACTAAGTAAAGAAGCAAGCGAACTTACAATTATTGATACTGCACCACCAATGGACGAAACAGCCAAAGTGGATCGAGGCAATACAAAGCAAGTGGAGACAGTGTATGATGAAGCAGTGGAGATATTAACTAATTTAGAAAAGAGTGTACCTGAACAACTGGCTAAATTTGAGACTATATTGGAATTAACAAAATGAAATATTCCATTTATTTAAAAATAAAAGTAAAAAAAAAAAAAAAAAAAAAAAAAAAAAAAAAAAAAAAAAAAAAAAACTATTTATTTATTGGTGGCGGTATAATGTTTGTTTTTTATAACAAGAACGGAGTTGCCATCGACACTACTTGGTAGTAATTTTGCTTAAACTCCCATTCGCTGTCATGATGACTAAATTCGAAACAGGTATCTTTCAACAAACGAAACCAGTCTGTATGATTAACAAAGATGAGCAATAAATCCGATTTGAATTGCTCATCAAAAGTTATATTATTGGCGCCACCTTCTTGCATGACACGACTCATAGCTTGTGCCAAGTGTCTTCCAATGCGTGTAACATGTATAAGTTCAGTCTTTACTTGTGAGGGAGTTTGTAAGACTTCATGAGCAATCATGAGTAACCCAAGCAAGGTCAACCAAGTGTTCTCTTTGTATCTGTCAGTTACAAAGTGAATATAATATCTGAGTTCGGTTCCAATCTTTAAGTGTGTGCTCGAGAACTGTTCGGTGATGCGAAACTGATCAAATTGGTGACATGTATTGTAAAGGTTGTCATGAACAATGGTAAATTCGTTTAATAGTTCTTGTGGGTGCCAGTTGACAGGTTCTGCGTCGATTAAGGATAATGTGGCGTGGACTGACGTTGGTACTGCGCATTTGATAATGCAATAATTTTGCTCGATATCTTCGACTTCTTGTGGTGGTGGTGTTGATGCGGCACCCCAAGGTCGATAATCATAAAGTTTTTTAATAAAAGACATTTTTTTTTTTTGTGGTTGCTGATATAGTGGAAAACGCGATCAAATGTACGTACAGAAAATAGAAAGAAAGATAAAGAGAGAGAAAGAGAAGGAAAGAGAGAGAGAGTGAATATATATATATATTTATATATAATAATAAATAAATAAAAAAAGGGAGAGTAAAGGACCAATAGAGTGTATTTAATCAATTATTATGTACAAAAAGTATTTTTTATTATTAAAAAGTTTCATCTTGATTAGGACAATCTTCAGTGATATGGTTTCCATAATCATCGCAGTTGTCACAGTACTGCAAAAAAGAAAAGAAAAAAAAAAGAGTTAAAAAAAGTAGTTTGTTAGGTTGTTTACATAAGAATAGTGAGTATCAAGGAAACTCACCACTTTTTTGACAGTGTTTTTACACTGAATTAAATCATGTCCATATTTCTCACAAAGTTCGCAATATTTTGCTAAATCTTCTTCTCCACCGTGGGTGCTTGAGGTAGTAGGTGAAATAAAATTAGACTTTAGTTCATTTAATTCTCGAGAGAGCTTAAGCACCTTATTCTTTTCGTCTTCCAGTTTTTCTTCCAGTTCCGCTTCACCAAACACTTTGTTCTCAACAAGTGATTCCAGTTCGCTTAAATCCTTGTACAGTTGCTTTACTTGGATCATCTTTTCTTCCTTTTCTCTTTCCAGTGTTTTAATTCTCTCTCTTAATTCAGTTTGATTATCGTTACTACTACTACTACTACTGGTAGGTAAAGCGGCAGTAAAAGGTGAAGGTGAAGAAGCATCTTGTTTCTCTAAAATCATCATTTCATCCATTAGTTTAATATAATCAGCTTCCAACTGTTTATTGGTTTCAGCCATTTCGTTAAACTCTTTTTCTAATGTCATCTTCGATAACTTTAATTGATAATGTTCATCTTCTGCCTTCGCTTGTTGTTCAAACGCATTATCAGCTTCTTCAATTAATCTCTTTTTATCTCGCAACTCCATTTCAATCTCTGTTTGTAATGATTGGAACTTTTGTTCGATGGATACGGATTGTTGTTTAAACGTATTGACCTCCGACTTTAACTGTTCGATTTCGTTCGACATGGATGTAATTGTCTTTCGCTCAGAATCTAGTTCGGTCATGGTTAGCTCCAGTTGTTCTTCTAAGCGGTGTCGTTGGTCTTGCGAATCGTTGCTGTTGACAGTATCGGATAATTCCTTTAATCGGGTTTCAATATCCTTTTCGTCGTCGTCGAATAATGTGTACTGCTTGTGCTTTAAATCGGCAATGGTGAAATCCAAGTTGGAGATATGTTGGTTCTTTCGTTGCATCTCTGCTTCGTGTTTGTCATTGATCTGTATAACTGAATCCTCATAAGCATGAATAGCTTCTAACCCATCCCTTCTCAACTCTTCACACTCCTTTTCTAACGAAGCAGTCATACTTTCACTAGCATTCACTTCTCTTCTCATTTGATCTATTGCACCCTGATACTCTCTTTCTTTTTGTACCTGATTTTCCTGACTGGTCTTAATATGTGCCTGTAATTCACGTACCAGAGTTTCCAGACGTTCAATACGTCTTTGATCTTGACTTGTCTTTTCATCATCTCGATGAGTTTTAGCAATGACTGCATCTCGTTCTGCTAATCCCCGTTCCAAATCTTCAACACGTGTTGTCATTTCCTCTAATTCACGTTGTAAGTGGCGATTCTGGTATTCTTTTTCTTCCACTTGTAACGAAAGACTTTCTTTAGACGAAACTAATCTTTCCCATGCGGTTTCTTTGTTTTTCATTTGAAGTTGAAAGGAATCTCGTTCTCTTTGTACTTTTTCAAGCATTTCGTAAAGTTGGTTGGTTTCTTGGCTGATTTTTTCTTGTACCGGTGGTGGTGGTGTTGGGGTTAATGGTGGTGGTGGTGGTGGTGGAGTAACGGGTGCAGTTGCTGGTGAGGGAGTGGATTTCTTTCTGGTCATAGGAGGAGGAGTAATTGTTGTTATTGAGGTATGTGTGGTGTTAGGAGGTGAAGTAGTAGTGGTAGTATTACTCGTACTAGTACTGGATACTGAGGATGAAGAAGAAGGTACGGAAGAAATACGTAAACCGGTCTTCTTCTTGGTTGATGTAGTTGTAGAAGAAGACGAAGTATTTAATATTCTGGTTGTGTTTGATGGACTTCTGTTTATCGGTAAATTGGATCTACGTGTTGAAGTGGTAGGTGAAGGCTTCTTTTTGGCAACAATAGGTGGATGAATGATAATTTTATTGACGGCTATAAAAATACCAGTGTTTGCAGAACAAACAAAATATCGTTTGCTGTACAGACACAATAAATCAGTTTGATAATTAACACTTGACATATATATTTTGTATAATAAAATTACCCTTGTACACTGCCGTCATTTTTTCCTTCACCTTGTTTATCAAGTTCAATGCCGGCCCAAACACCAGCCTTGAAGTCAGGTTCACCTACATAACGAAGTACACCGGTACAATTATCTAGACTGGGAATAGTCACGCGTTGACCTATTTTGTTTGCTTCATCATGTTCAGATTGAAACCGATTCTTTGGTGTTCGAACTGGAATGGAAGGTAATTTTAACTTTGTGGACATTTTTCTTACAAATGAAAGAGAGAGAAGAAGAAAAAAGAAAGAAATATTTTTTTTTATTTATTTTATTTTAACAGTCAGCGTTTTTTTTTTTTCATTCCCCCCCCCCCCCCCACAAACACACAATAGACACAGACACAGAAAATACAAAGGGGATAATAAAGAAATCAATTCTTTTTATTAATACTCTTTAATAAATATCTGATTGGAAGGATGACGAAGAGGTAACTTTGACATGATATCCAGATTAGGTCTTGTTTCTTCGTAGAGTTCGTCTTCTTCAGATAGTTCTTGATCATCGGACAGGTCATCCTGCATCAACTGAGGGCCTATTCCAGATAGGCTATAGCGTTGTTGTTGTCTTAGGGTGCACGTTAATAACTGAATGTGCTGTAATGCTCTTTCCAGTTCCTGCCTGGTTTCATTCAATGCGTTATCTTTTTGGGTAGTCATGTTCTTTAAGGCGTTAATAGTATATCTTGTAAACGATAACTCTTTAGCCAAGTGTAAATTTTGTTGTAACAAGTAAGCATTATCAAGTTCAAGTTGATTAGCACTTTTATTAGCTTCTACAGACAAATAAAAAAAAAGATTTTTTTTTTTTTTAGTCTAAAATATTTCACACAGTAAAAAATATTATTTTCTCTTTGTTTTACCTTGTATATTCATATTGTTAAATTGTTTATTCATGGTTAACAAAGAGCTTTATTTTTCTTTTTCTTTTTTTTCTTTTGAATTTGACAGAGCCAGCTGATAAATAACAAAAAAAAACACTTAAAAAGATGTATATAAAATATAAAATAAGAGAAAAAGAAGAGAAAGAAAACTAGAAAAAAGAAAAATATATTTTAGTTTTTAAAAGCAAGTTGTTTTTGTGCCCCCGATCGTACGTGTGTACCCAGTAAAGCAGGTAAAATAGTTTTTTCGTATTTGATAACCGTCTCTTTTTTTTTTCGTAGGTCCCCCTTCATAACGCCTAGAATCAAAAAAAAAATACAAAAGAGGTTTACTTTAAAGGAGAGCTTCTCATTCTGTTTGTATTGTTTACGTATTGTTCTTAAAAGATCGACGTTTAAAACCAAATCTTTTTTTTTTTTTTTTCTTGGTGCACACGCCTCCCCCAAACATTCGATGGTGAGACCATACGTATCGGCTTCTTTTCCATTTGACACCCGGGCCATATAAATATTATTATAAGAAGACGGTCGCTTTTTTCTCCCCGATCGCGGGTCTTTTTTTTTTTTTTTTTTTCTCGCACTGGGTAACTGAACGAAAAAAAAAGGGGAGCTTTACAAAGGGAGTAACACCAAAAAAAACGCATCGTATTTTACTTGGGGGTAATGTCACACAGCTTCCATAAAAGAGTCATTTAACCCGTACAGTAACTTTTTTACTCAAGAAGTTTGATTCATCCAGTCTAAAAAGATATTGCAGGTCTCTCTATAGTCCGCTTTTAATTCCCAGTTAATAGACTTTCTGAAAGGGTATAGTGATTGGGTTTCGCCACACTCGGAGGATGAAGGCGGAATTCTGTTACGAACGAAAGGGAATTTAAACAACAGGAAAACTTAACGGCGTTTTTACGATTTTCGACAGCAATATGCACTCTCCTTACAACGTTAATACAGTACTTTTTTTGCAGAGTAAAAAACTATTTGAATTCGATACTAGACTGCCGAGTTCTTATTGTTACAATATAACAAGTGTCTGTGTGTTTGTGTATTCTCTAATCACTGCCAAGAAGCAAATTGAACCTCTAGTAGCGGTCACGTGTTTTTCTTCTGTTGGGGTGTGGTGTTTTAGTTTGAGGTACCCAGATCTTGTTGGAATTTGAAGGGGGGGAACTTTTTGCTCTCCTTGAATCTAAGAATAAAAAAAACACCCTGTATTACTTTTTATAATAATCCTTTTTTTGCACTAAAATAATCAAGTCCTAGTTTTAATTAGCAAAAAGCTATACAATCAACAAAAAAAGAGTGGGAGATCGTCAAATTGTTGTTTATTGACTTTTTTAGTAATTCGCCAATTACGGGTTTTGATGACAGTGAAAAAAAAGTGATACAAGAAACCTTTTTCTGTGCAACCATCGGGTTTGCATACAATATAAAAACAGCTGATATTATTATAAAGAAGAACAAGTGGGAAACGCCCCCTTTTTTTTTCTCTCTTTTTTTATTATACAAGTTAATTTTATTATTATTATTATTACGTATAAATTATGTTTGTAGTTGTTGAGCAGGTTTTTCCAACAGTCGAAACCTTCGATTCACACTATCTCGTGTTGTACCGGGAGACTGATTATGTTGCATCAAGTAGACTGTTCGTAGGTTATTCACTACAAGCACTTTAGAGAACCGAACAGTACTAGTTTTTGGCTTGTTTTTTAATAGCAATGAAGATTGATTTTGATGTGTTGGACTAACATCGAGTATAATAAGTTGAGGCATAGAAATAAGTTGGAAGGAGGAGGGGGGAAAATATATAAAAAACAGGTGGGTTTATATACACTATATTATGACGAAATTGGAATGAATCACAAGGCTTCTAACAAACAAAAACATCAGGTGTATTTTTTTTATATGTGTATTTATTATTAAAAACGTATTATATATATACACACTTTTTATTTATCTCGATGGACGCGAACTATCATAACTGTACAATCGAGGTGGTGTGTAAGATATTCAGAAGTAGATCCGATTAATTTTCTATTACATATGCAAATAGTAAGCTAGTTAGCATATATGTGTAAACACTTTGTAAATTATATTACCTCTTAATGTAACCGTAACCTCTATTACCACAAATGACAATATCAGCTTGTTGTTCTTTAGCATATTTAGTAATCACTACTTGAGCATGACCTCTCAAAATTTCACTCTTTACATTTTTCTGTAAAGGAATAACAGGATTTTAGGCAGTGAAACCCTTGTGTTTATTACGAAACTCTTTTTTTCAAAAATAGAATAATATACTTACTATACCCAACTGCTTAATTGCGTAAACAGCTTCATCTAACCTCTCTTGACCTTGCTTTTCCAAAAGGCGAACTGTCTCTCTGTATTCAAGAGTAGAATTTAAACCACCTAATCCTCCTTGCACTTGCAAGCCACCAGGACCGTCAATTTTACCAAAGTCCTCATTGATGGCTAGTACCACTGTCACATCATCACCAGGCAATAAAATAGAGTGACTATTCACCCATTCCAGCACTTGTAAACCCACGATTGATTGATCATACGCGATAATAATTTTTCTACTTGCAGACGCCATTTTTTTTCTTGTATATAAAAAAGAAAAAAGAAACAAATTTACTGATATCTTTTTATATATATACGTGATAAAAAAAAAGGTTTCACCGATAAAGGCGTACTGCGTCGGCATAATAAGAAACTGGGGGGGGGTGTACTTAAAGTCTCCTGAAGTAAAATTCAGTAGTAAGTGGATTCCCCCCTAACAATTATTTATTGTTTGTTTATTATTATTATTTGGGGAGTATATAATAAAATACATGTATTTATATAAAGTATCTTTTTCTCTCTCTTTTCCCTTTTTTCTTTTAGTTCGGGTAGATGCAAAAAGGCAAAAAGAGAGATATTTATATATATAGTAAAAGATAGTATTAACATACCCCAAAAAATATATATCAAACCCTTCCTCCCAACAAAAAAATTAAATACAATAGATCATCGCATAAAGTCACAAACATCACTTTCACGTACACTTTCTCTTAAACCTCACGTAACAAAAATATACAATACGACACCTATGAGTATCGATTCTAGACAACACAATAATAATGATGAAAGAAACACTCACCGTGATAGTAAATTTAAAGGTGTACTTGATAAATTCGTCGGTAAAATAATAATAAAAAAAAATCATCTCTCTGCCTGTAATTCTAATATATACATATATAAAAGACATGATGTCGAGTAATAATAATCCAATGGATATGATGGTGATTTCTGGGCCAATGGACATTTCCTCTCCTTATAATACGAGACATGTCACGCATGTTGGTTTTGATGCAAATACAGGCGAATTCACAGGTCTGCCAAGAGAGTGGCATACACTATTAAAGTCAAGTGGAATCACTCAGACTGAACAGGAGCAAAATCCGCAGGTAAATCATAATAAAGGAGTAAAATACAAAAAAACTGGTTTATTCAAAACTCCTTAAAAAAAATCCGTTGTAGGCTGTCATTAATGCAATTGAATTCTATCAAGAAGCAAGAGAGCTGGATGAAGCTGTTTGGCATAAAATACCAAAAACATCAACAACTAGATCCATAACTGAATCTATTCATGATTCAACAACTGCTTCATCAGCACCACCGCAGCAGCAACAGCAGCAACAACAAAAGGGAAACGCAATAACTAATTCGTTACGTAGACTATCTAAATTAAAGTTTCCTGATTATAATGGAAAAAGGGCTTCTGTCGTAAGTTTTGTTAAAAAGTTGTGTGTGGCCTGTTTATTTAACTTTTTTTGTTGTTGTTGTTGTTGTTGTTGTAGGTTTCAAATAGATCCTCTTTAATAGGTAAAAAAAAAAAAAAAAAAAAAACTTTTACAGTGGTAAATGATGTACAATACTAATAAATATATATAGCTGATACACCTAAAAGAACAGAATCTACAGATATAGACCAAATAGAAGAAACAAATTACCCACCTGTTATTAAACGAAAAGCCAAAGAACCAAAGCAAGGAGAATTTGATATAATTAAACAGTTACAGGACATTTGTTACAATACCGACCCTAACGATATCTATAAGGACATGGTTAAAATAGGACAAGGGTATGTTTTAACATGTTTTATATATATTTATACATATATTGATATCATCCTCCTTTTTGTTCTATCTCTCTCTCTCTCTCTCTCTCTCTCTCTCTCCTCTCTCTCTCTCTCTCTCTCTCTCTCTCCTTAGTGCTTCTGGTGGAGTATTTATAGCTCATCGCAAAACGGGAGAAAATAAAATGATTCCAGTTGCTATTAAACAAATGAATTTAGAACAACAGCCCAAGAAGGAACTTATCATCAATGAAATTTTAGTGATGAAAAAGTCTCAGAATGCAAATATCGTCAATTATTTAGATTCGTACCTTTGGAAAGGCGATTTATGGGTAGTCATGGAGTATATGGAAGGTGGAAGTTTAACTGATGTCGTTACTTGTAATATGATGATGGAAGGGCAGATTGCTGCTGTGTGTAAGCAAGTGTTGCAAGGTTTACATCATTTACATACAAATGATGTGATTCATCGTGATATCAAAAGTGATAACATCTTGTTGAGTTTACAAGGCGATATTAAACTAAGTACGATATAATAATTATACTTATTATGTCCAATTTACTAACTATTACCCAAAAAAGCTGATTTTGGTTTCTGTGCTCAGTTAAATGAAGGCCAATCAAAGCGTACAACAATGGTAGGTACACCTTACTGGATGGCACCTGAAGTAGTTACTCGTAAAGAGTACGGTTCCAAGGTAGATATTTGGTCACTCGGTATTATGGCGATTGAAATGATTGAAGGAGAACCGCCTTACCTTAATGAAAATCCGTTACGTGCGCTTTACTTGATTGCTACAAACGGCACGCCTACGTTACAAAGCCCTGAATCACTCTCTCAAGTATTTAGAGACTTTTTAGCAAAGTGCTTACAAGTAGACCCTGAAGTAAGACCTTCCGCCGAAGAAATGTTACTGCATCCCTTTTTACAACTTGCTGATCCGTTAAGATCGCTTACCCCTTTAATCCGTGCTGCAAGAGAAAGTGCAAAATCCGAAAATTAAAAAAAAAAAAAAAAAAAAAACTATTGTAATACACACACACAAACACAAACACAATCACATATACACACAAACAACCTTTTTTTTTTTTTATACATTTGTAATATTTTTTTTTATTATTATTGGTTTGATTTCAATTCTTTTAATTCTTTTCGAAGTGATTCATTCTCCTTTTGTAAATCTGTATTTTCACCAAGTGTTTGTTGAATTAGTTTATGCAAGTGTTCCACAGTAGACGTAATATCACTAGAATTAGCGTTTAGTATGTATACATATGCACACGTATATATATATATATATAAGTTTTTACCTTTGATCTAAATAAGGAGTGTCTTCAGTAGTAGGCTTTTTAAAAGAAAGACTTAATTCTTGTAATATAACACGCTGAGATTCATTAAATCGAATGAGTTCTTCAATTTGGTACTGCGGGTTAAATTGGTTCGAGTCTATAGATAATTGAGATTGATGATGTACAGGCGTATTGATATGCTCAATATGACCCGAAGATATACTACCACGCGGAGTCACATCCGCCGAAGAGCACGCAGACCCACCCGTTAATTCAAACCGGCCAATCTTTCTAGACGATTCAGTTAATAAAGCGATATTTTCGGTAGTCAAGGTACTATTGTCCATGGGGTATCTTTTTTCTGTCACTGCGGTTGTATTGCTACGACCGTTGGAAGAAGAGGAATAAGAAGAGCTGTCTCTTGATAGAGGTATAGGTTGGTAAAGCATGGGTGAAGAAGAAGAAGATACTTCAAATCGAGATTTACGGTCTACATTTAATACATCTTGACTTGGTATCTTGTGTAAGTGATCGTATTCATCGCCATTTTGGTGAATAGTAGGTGTATCATTAAATGTAACAGGCTTCGTTTGTTGCTGTTGTTGGTTAACATAAAATCTTCCCTTCATTACTTCTCCATCAGAGAGTGCGTGTTCGTCTTCCAGCATGGGGCTAGAACTACGGACAGAGGATGAATGGATACTATCTAGATTACTATTTGCTTCTTCAATTACAAATCTAGATTTTCTAGGTGGCGTGCCTACAATAGGTGCTGATGGTGGTGGTGGTGGTGGTGGTGAGGGTGAAGTTTCAGCGGGGTGAATCATACCATTATTACGTACAACTACGTCTCCAAATGATATATGTCTTTTAGATACAGGCGCCTTTTTAGAGTTCTCTTGCTGCTGCTGTTGTTGTTGCTGTTGTTGTAATAATTGATCATGGTTCGTATCCAATAAGTGTATATCTTCTTCTTCTTCATCAAAATTCCATTCATCCGTCTTTGTGATGGTTACTTGCTTGTAAGGCATCATTTTGCGAGGGCGTTGTTCCAAAGGAGGTAATTCAACCAAAATTGTCTTTATTAAATAATCCTTTCTTTTTGCTTGTTTAAAGAATGGATGTAACAATAACTTTTCCGCACTTGGTCTAAAAAACAAGGACTGTGAGTAAATACATTTGAAGTAGTATAATAATGCGCTTACCTTTTGTGAGGATCTTTAGATAAACAGCTGTCAACCATTTCTTTAAATAATTTAGAGTACTTATGGATAATACCATCACGCTCTAAAGTAGGTGGATCATTGGAAAGTGTCATCATCAAAACTTTGAGAGGAGGATATTTTGCAAATGGCGCATGACCTGTAGCTAATTCAATACAAGTAATACCAAAACTCCAAATATCTGCCTTATAATCATATTCAGCTTGCTCCATTACTTCAGGCGCCATCCAACAAGGCTATTAAAATGTAATTTTTTAGTTTAACCGTACAAAGAAATAAAGACAAATATACTTACAGTGCCAACAAATGTCTTTCTCATTCCTCTTTCACCAGTTTCCATTAAAGAAGAAGAGACACCAAAGTCACCAAGCAAGACAGACCCATCATCATCCATTAATAAATTACCAGCCTTTACATCACGATGAATATGCCCATTTTTATGTAAATACAATAACCCTTCCAACGCTTGCTTTAATATAGTAGCAATACTCAATTCATCTAAACCGTCAGGAAATCTAGTCTTCATGATATCAAGACAAGAACCACCGCCTAAAAATGGTGTGACAATATAGAGTTTAGATCCATGCACAAATGACCCGTATACACGTAATACGTTTGGATGTTTCGAAAGTGCCATCAATGCTGTTTCACGCTAAAATTAAAAAAAAGGGGTAAATTGAAAGTCAGGTTTTTTCTTTTTATAACAAGTGTTAACTTTACTCGAAGTTCATCGAT
>JAIXMO010000103.1:0-38483 GCA_025677825.1 Helicostylum pulchrum | reverse complement strand
TGCTATGGGTTGTAATGTTCCAGCATTACAATCTTGTTGTGTTGTTGAATCAGTAGTAGGGTTTTGGGTTTCCAAAGTTGGTATAGGGTCCAAGTGCAAATTATGTAATTGGGTTTCAAGTAAATTGGTATCCACATGTTCTTCTGTTAAGTCTTCTTCAGATTCTGAATCACCAGGATTGTGTAACCGTTGGTGGTGGTCCTGGCATGGATGGTGTGTGTCTGGTGTGCCGTCTCCGTCTGTAATATCACGCTCGGTTATGTTAACTGTTTCTTCGAAAAGTGGTTCATTTGGTATAGATTGAGAAATGCTTGTATCTGTCATTGAGTAGTGGCGGTCTAGCTTAACAGTGTGAAAAAGGAAGAAAAAGGGAATAAAGAAAAAAAAAAAGTAGGTAAACAATAATCTATGTACGAAAAAACGTGACTCCGCTGTAAAAAGTGTTTGATTTGTTGCCTGACGAAATGATGCCATCATGTATTTAATATTGTAGATACACGTGTTTGCTAAGCGACACACACACACACACATACAAAAGTAGTGTTTTGCTTACACACTCACTGAGATTTTCGGTTCTTTCCTATTTGGGAATGGACAGTTCTTTTTGAAGATTGGATTGAAATTCAGTTTCTGTTACTGAAAATTTAAACGCTTTAAAATGCTAAGTTCGTACCTTTAGAGGTATATTATACAGAGAAGATCCCCCTTGTTTATCACAAAACAGATTGAAAATTTTTTAGTCTATTTCCAAAAGTAGAAAGAAAGCCAATAAACGGCATCCAAGAACGGGGAGTTATTTTACACATTAATTGTACTGTAATTCAGAAAACATCCAATTCGCTTTTTTTGTTACAAGCTCTAGCATGAAACAAGTGTACGTAAAATGATTAAATAGATTACATCAGTCACCAAAAGTGACTACCCATTTTATCAGCCCAAGTTGTAATTTATTCAATCTTTTTTTTTGATTTTAGAATAGATAAATCACCTTTCTTTCTCTTTTTCCTTTACAATGCATAACAGTAAGTATTACTTTTTCCTTATAAGTGTACCTTTTAAAGAAAGCTCATATTTTTTATTCCACATTTTTTAGTATTTTCGTTTTCTTTATGTCCGTACAAAAGGATGTGGTTTTCCCTAAAGAAACTGTCAGGCATAAGCTAGCACAAGGCCATGATGTGCTACTTTTTTTTTTTCGGTTTAAACACAGTGTTATAAAGGTATGCGTACCCCCACTTTTCCTGAGCTGGATAACTCAGTCGTAAAATGCGGTACTCTAGCAGCATATGAAGATTCGGTAATTTCTTCATTTGAATTGACAGAAGAGAAATATTCTATGGAAAAGAGAATAGCGAGTATTGTGAATTCTTTGGATTTGGGTACCCTTTGGTATATACAATGAAAATGATGCTGAAATTTCTGCGGTGACCATTAATAACAATATTGATACCCTTATTGAGAAAAAAAGTGTTATGGAAGAAAGAACACTTTCTGTTGATCCACATTTTCGAAAATCCACAAGTGTCATTTTCGCCAAGCGACATAAAATATCTAAATATGTAGCCAATGACAAACACGACTATCTCATTACTGCCAGCATTAGAGTGGGCTCAAAGTACTTACCAGAGGTTGGACCATCAACAAAATCTTTTCTAATAAACTCGGTTGAATCCTCTAAAAAATACCCAGATACTTCTAGAACCGAAATGTATATGAAGAGGTAAAGCTTCTCCTCGGTGAAGATCTTGGCTGTAGTAGAATTGAAATCTCGCCATTCCTTATACCAAGTTAGACAGATTCGAATCAAGTTCAACCGAAATAGAAACTTGCGATAAATTACCTTATGTGTGACTTTCCAAAAGCAATACCCTCAGATGATGGAGAGCCATACTGTAATTACATCCTTGGTTCAAAGTTTTTTATGAAAATTGCAGCTGAAATATTTAATAAGAAATACAAAGCCCCAGCTTGAAAAGGATGTTGTTGAATCTATCAAGAATAAAACACAAAAGATAGTTACCACAGGCAAAGCCTGAGGTTATCATACCTAAGAATTCCGAAAATACCAGTTCGATCCCGTCATTTGCTGTTTTGAAACACTGTCTCAAAGAGATTTATGCAATCGATTATACAGCAAGATTGATGAGATCTCTTCATCCATAAAGAATGATTGGGCAAGAGTGCACGAATTAAACAAGGTTCTGCATAAACAGACGTCACCTTCCAAGAAGATGCCGATTGTCTTTTCTGGAGGAATGAATAAAAAAATTAAAGACGGAAGGGTCATTGTACAAGGTATGGACCCTGGGGGTTGTTACGACTGCAGCAATCAACAGCAAAAGACCAACCTCTCTGTTTGAAAGCATAAATCAATTCCAAATTCTTGAAAGTGAAGAAGAGAGCGCAAATGAATCTCTCGATCGTTTTGACGATAAAGAGACATCATTTTCCCTAACTGCAGGCCTCG
This sequence comes from Helicostylum pulchrum, assembly GCA_025677825.1. Lineage (NCBI taxonomy): Eukaryota > Fungi > Mucoromycota > Mucoromycetes > Mucorales > Mucoraceae > Helicostylum > Helicostylum pulchrum. Next base: position 36,016 of record JAIXMO010000103.1, on the reverse strand, counting down.
TTGTGCAAATTTTTCGAACATGCATAGAAAAAAGAGGGAATTAAGACTGCATGAAAACAAAGAATTAGACTGTAAATATCTTGGTAAAAGAATCCTTACAAGACGAATAAGGACTAGAAAGACACATCAGCATGTATATTCAAACCAGCGGAAACAACTGTTTAAGGATTTTAATTTGCCCAAAAAAAAAACGAGTCAGTTTGTATATTCATGAGGGATTGGAACCAAAATTTGACATATATACGAGGTCATACCAGAAGAAGTATATCGCCGTATACATCAATGATCAAGAGCTACAAATCAGATCATTTTCAAGTTCAGCTCACTTGTTTCGGAAGATGGCCTTCCCCTACCTCCTTTCCGAAGAGGATCTAATAAATCAAATAAGTACGCTGAGCATTAGCTCCAGAACTTCTTAAATACACATATGCTGATACATTCATCTATAGGTTCAACTTATCAAAAAATTTCTTAACACACCAGTCTGGCGACATTAAGAATTCTGGTAGATCCGGCAACTGATTTTAACCTGTGGCTGTCCCCCAGACATGTCACACGCGCCAAATTTACGGTTCTCACTGTAACTTTTTATTCGCATGATGATATGATCTTCTGATCAATTGTTATGCGCTTCTTAATTAAAATGAATTGTATATTTCATCAGTGCATATTACATTTAGTAACTGTAGAAACTAATGAAAATTAAGCTTTTTATATATATATATATATGTTACCAACATTAAGTACTTATTCGTACAGTAGAAAATATTGAGTTCAAATAATGAATGTACCACTCACGTCACCCGAGGCAGAATAAGATGCTTCTCTCTTTTTTTTCCCTCTCTTTTTTTTTTGCTCTTTTACTTGTAGTAATTAACGACGATCCGTTGATACTCGGCGTAAGGATAATAATAGTACATATCAATGAAAAGAATCAATGTTGATTTTCTCAAGTATTTATAAGAAAATAGTACCGTGAGCAATCTTTGTGCTCTTAAATTATTCCTCCGCTGGTTTCACCAGATGTTGTGCGGTTTGTATACACTTATAGAATGTTATTGTATTGAAGTATAATAGGAAGAAGTCAGCAGACAACGGTAGTAGGAGACAACAGCTCAAATTGTTGTATTGCGAATTAAAAGGCCGATTTTTGTCTTTTTACTTCAGGGGAAGGGTTGTTTTAATATAAAGTTCACATATATATTCAAGGTTTTATATCGTCATGAGATTAGTTTCACAAAAATATAAAACAACCAAGTGGTGGTGTGGTAAAAAAAAAAAAAAAAATAGAGCGAAAATAATAAATAATAATACAGGGCAAAAAAAAAAATTTATCTTTTTTTCTTTTTCTTTTTCTTTTCTTACTTTATATTTTTCTTTTTTCCTCTTCTTTTACTACTAATTGTACATAACTAAAAAAAAAAAACTAGGTAACTAGGCAACAAAGAGAAAAAATTTAAAGCAAAATGGCCATGGTTACAAAGACTTTCGAAAAAGTTAATCTTGCACCTACTACTGAAATAAAAGTAGACACTATACCAGAAGAAGAAGAAGAAGACGAAGAAGAAGATAAAGAAGAAGAAGAAGACGAAGAAGAAGAAGAAGAAGAAGAAGAAGAAGAAGAAGACGATATATATTATTTACAAGACACACAAGACGATCCATTTTATTTAGCTAATAGAACTTTTTATACCACATGTCACAAGATATCGCGTCAAAACAGTCCAAACTACCGTAAGCGTCCACCTTACAGCTTTTTACAGAACTGGTTAATTCACAGTGTGTTTAGTAAATCGCAACAAATTTTGTTAAGATTTCCTGTTATTCATCCTAAAGTAATGATGACTGAAGGAGATTTTATTTATACCCCGCATCAGATGGCTAACGAAAATCAACAGGCTGATTTGTATTATGAGGAAGATGAAGATTATGATTATTACGATGATGCCTTTGTTATTGGAGACGAAGGTGTTATGGTCATGAGTGCTTCTGCTCCAGATGCCTCACAGTTTATGGCGGCGGATGATGATGATGAGGAACAACAAAATATTGCAAGTTCGATTGTCATGGACGAGAATATGTGGATGGGACATAGTAGGTACAATACAAACGGCTTAACTTTACATGTTGTAAATCCTGATAATGATGATGACGTTGATGATGAAGAAGACGATCCAATGTATCATAGTGTAACTAGTTCAAATAATCCATATAAATCAATCGTTAGTTATCAAGGACAACTTCAAATGGTAAAAGAAGAAGATGAAGAAGAAGATGAAGAAGAGGAAGAAGAAGAGGAATCATCTGAAGAAGAAGAACAAGAACAAGTCCTAGAAGATATCCCCACTAAATTATCAATGTCACCAGAAGTACTTCACTGGTACCGTTCAGCAGATATAAGACCCCCAACAATTACTGTAGAAGATAAATCGATCGAAGACGCACAGTGTAAAAATAATTGTGGGTGCAGCAGCACAAGTAGTAATAGTAGCACGACGAGTACTTGCAGTAACAATAGTAAATCAGATGAAGTTGAAAAGACAGCCACTCGTCGTTCCAGCGACTCGTATCAATCTTTGGCTGATATCATTGAAGAAGAACAGTTGCGTGATTATGGTACACTACCGACGTATCATAACAGGTCGATTGTTACATCCACTAATAAAAAAGTATCGGCGTTAATGCAAGTCTCTGTTTGCTTTGTGGATGCTGCGTGGGTGGCGATGGATATTGCGCAGACGTACGCTGAAAATAGTAGTGAGAATAAGAGCGTGACGGGATTTATTAATTGTTTGTTCAAGATTTGGAAAGCCTTGTTTTTAGGGGCAGAAACTATGTTGGGGTGGGGTAACCATCGATTAAAGCCACAAGCAATGGTTTAATTTTTTTCTTTTATTATTATTTACTATTATATATCTCTTTTTTTCTATCTTATTATTATTTACATATATACACACACACACGCACGTAAACTTACACACACACTACACACACACAACTACATAAAGTTTTATTACATATTCTCTTGTTGCACCAAGTTTTTTTTCCCTTTTCTGTAAAATTAAAAACCAGAATCAGGTCACTACGAAAAAAAATCATGCCACAATTTTCTATTTTTTTTTTTTTTTTGCATTGTTACTTAAAAAAAAAAAGAGCCCCTGAAAAGCAAATATATAAACTTCTTTTCGCTTTCTTCTTCTTCTTGCTCTTTTAAACTATTTTCTCACAAAAAAATAATTATGCTTGCTTCAGAATTAAATATACCCGCTCCTTCTTCCAAGGTCGATTTTCTTATTGTAGGCGGTGGACCTGTTGGTTTATTAGCTGCCAACTTGATTGTACAAGCTGGCATGACGTGCCGTATCCTTGGTAAAGTAAAACTTTTATAACTCTAATAACCCGTATAACTAAAAAAAACCAATATAGACATCGAATACGAACCAAGTCATTGGGGACGTGGTGACTGGATTCACGGTCGTACGCTCGAACTTTTAGAAAGAGCAGGTTTAGAAAGTGAATTGATCAAGACAGGTGTTAAAGTCGATAAGATGTCTTCTTACATGAACGGTAAACTTCAAAAGGAAATTCCCTTTGTACTTGAGGAAACTGAATCCAAGCATGAGTATTTGTTATGTGTTGGTCAACATATTACTGAATCGTCGTTGCAAAGTCAGTTATCGGAACATGATGTTCAGGTGGAAAGACCCGCTACCGTGGTAAGTATGGAGCGTGACGAGGGTGAGTACCCGGTAAAAGCTACAGTCATGCATATGCAAGAAGGAAAGGGGACCGAGTTGGTGGAGTGCAAGTATCTTTTGGGTTGTGATGGTGCTCACAGTGATATTCGATCACAGTTGGGGATTACTAATGAAGGTGAAACCAGTGAGACACATGCTGGTGTGTTGGATGCTTTGATTAGAACTAATTTTGCTAGTAGAAAAGAAGTCTGGTAAAGTATATACTATTAAAGTGCTAGAAATGGGAAACTAATTTTTATTTATTTATTTAGTATTGTTCAAAGTGATCACGCTAAAACAATTAGTATGTTCCCACGTGAAAACGGTTTAACTCGTATCTTTGTCCACTTTAATGAAGACGAACATGAACAAAGAAAGGAACAACATAACAGAAATAGAATTCAAATGGAGGATATTCAACGTGAAGCTAAAAGAGCTTTATTGCCTCACCGTATTGAGTTCTTGGGTATCTTGTATTGGTCCATCTATGTAGTCGGACAACGATACGCTTCTAGACTGGATTCGGAAGACAGAAGAGTGTTCTTGTGTGGTGATGCAGCACATTCTCAAAGTCCTACACTAGGACAGGGTGTGAATACTGGGTTTGGTGATATATTTAACTTGGTAAAAAAAAAATTTGGTGTGGGGTCTTGTACAACTTTATATTTAACATATATTTTTAGATTTGGAAAGTTTGTATGGTTGAAAAGGGACAATTGAACAGAAAGTTCTTATCGACTTATCATTCAGAGAGATGGGATGTTGCTCAACAGGTCTTGAGTATTGATAAAGCAGCAGCTAAAGCAGCGGCAGGTCATGAAGCTGCGGATTATTGCGATGTCGTTGAAAATAACAGAGCGTTTACGGCTGGTTACGGAATCAAATACGAGTATAAGAGCGAAGACGAGTGTTCGCTCATGTGGGTATCCGCAAATGACTCAGATCAGTACGTAATGCAACCCGGTATGCGTGCTCCAAACTATAAAGTGTTTGGGTTCGTGTCGGCAAAGAAAACAAGATTGTTTGATGCTGTAGCAAAGCACGGAGATGTTCCGGCTTGGATGACTTATAGCTTGTTTGTATTAGCTCATGATTTAAGAAATACGCACGAGATTGTTTCCGTCTTGTTAAGTGAAATGGCAAAGACGACAACCCTTTTACCTCCTTCCAGCACTGTGGTGGTTACAACGAGTACGGCGGATCAGGTATCCAACTTCAAGAGTTTGTTTGACTGCGAACGCGTTGTGATTGATAAGTTAAATCAAGCTCAGTGTCATAGAGCGTATCATCGTAAGCATGATGCTTCCATCAAAAATCACTCCGAAGGTGAGGATGTACATGTTGTTCTGGTTAGACCTGATGGGTATATTGGAACTATCATTCGCGGTGATGATGGTATCACTCTTAGTAACAAAGTCTGTCAATACTTTTCAAATATCGTTTAGATTATTTCCTCTTTTTTATAATAAATCATACATTTTTTTTTACGTAGAACCTCTTATTTTCTCTTTCTTGTATAGCAAGCACCTTTCTTTTGTTTGGAATAAAAGAACATGCTGTTAGTGTAACTCAAACTTAATATGAAATATAAGGACACTCGACCTATACAATCTGATAACCTCACAAACTTTATTACTAATCATCTGTTTAAGAGTAAATGATTCGATGTATATCATGGGTAAGGGAATGTCAAATATCGGTTGAGTACCCTGGATACTTACGCAATTACGCGTTCTTCTTTATGACTCATCGGAACAAACAAAATATTCTGCATTGTGTTAAAAAAAGAACAGCCTTTTTGTTTATTTTTCAGCATTAAATATTTTGTACTACCATACTCCAAAACTTCTCTCCCTCCTTTAAACAAATTGGGGGGTTTTACTAATCTCTATTGTTGTCCGTTATAAATTGTTCAAATTTAGAGTTATTATTTATTTTTTTCGAGATGATCGTAAATATCGTAGTGCTATGTACGATTTCGAACTACTGGTTTCTCTTTTTATACGTATATTGAATTGTCGATCGGTCGATGATTGCTTGTCTGTTCGCGTATACCAGATTTCTTTATTTGGAAATATGTGTTTGAGCTGTGGACTGGAGTTGTAGTACTATTGCATCGATTGATTCTGATCGACGTACGTTCTCTATACCCATCCGATCGATACCCATTAGATCTATGCCTATCTTACAATACATATTTTGGTTCCTATACACAAACTAGATCTTGGTAATCGAGGTATATACTGTTAATCTAAGATTATACGTTTTATTTTTATTTTTAGTTTTTTCAGCGAATTCAAAATCTATTATCAAGCACTTGTTTTTTTTCTCTGTTATCGTACCCACTACCTAGTAAAAAATAAATACATAATATATCCCCTCCCCCCGTTCCCGCCTCCACCACCACCGAATAAATATCTCCCAACAATATATCGTACACCCCCTCTCCCTCCCCCCCCCCCCAAAAAAAAGAGCCTTTGCGCCTTCCAAACTAGGAGATTTTTTTTCTCGGCTTTTGTCAATTGGGGAGTGATCGCTAAAATATACTGACATGCCACACACATAAACAAAAATAGTGCTTTTGTGACCCCCCTATATGTGCCTCCCCATATCTGTATATCGAAAAATAATGCTCGTCTTTACGATTTATCTAGTCTTTGTTCAATTTGACAAGTCAAGATCCCCCAAAAAAAAATCCAAGTTTTTTTATTTAGTTTTAATTCCCCCAATACTATTATCGATTTCTACAGTACTCTTTTCGATCTCGAAATGCTGGCCGAAGCTCTCTCCCAACTTTAACTGCTTTTAGAAAATTTGGATTAGCTTGGTATAAGTATAACTATAGAGTTTGAATAATACTACTAGACTCGATATACAAAAAAAAAAAAAAAAATGTTTATAGATCTAGGTTTTTAAGTATCTGGTATATCCTCGTATAATTTATTTATTTTTTTAGCTACAGTGATTTTATATTTTATTGATGTATATATTTTTTCAGTGCGTTTTTAAAAATTGCAATGGTTAATAGAGGTTGTCATAAAGTGTTTAGATTATTTCTGTGTATTTGGCTCTGCCCCCATTTGATACCTTCTCCCCTCCCCCCAATCCCACCAATCCCCCAAAGTCGGTTAGATATTCTGCAGAAGGGGGTGGGGGAGGGGAGTTTGGTAAATTTATATAAAAAGGCAAGCCCTTTTTCAAAATAAAAATAAAAAACTATCAAATACTCTACATATGAATAGTCAAACACAACAAATTATTAATATCGTATTTATCTTTTTGTTTATCATTACACTTTCACCTATTACAATTTTATTACATCTCTCCGCGGTATATTTAACTATTCAATCCTCAACTACAGTTCCTTGTTCTTATACCGAAATGCAACAGCCCAGCACATTATTAAAAAAGATGATTCCGTCTACAAAAGTTACACCAACTGTTGAAAAAGTAAAAAGTGCAGAAAAGGAGGAGGAAGAGGTCATTGCACCCCTTAAACAAAAATCAAAGAGTTTAAGTCGGTTCTTTAAAAAGATTGCTAAATTGACATCTTCCATTAAATCAAACAAGTCTTCCACACAATATAAACTTACATTTATTCCCATTACTACTAAAAAGAACAAAATCGTCACACCTGCAGAACCTACTGAATTGGTTTGGTATCAAAATAAAGTAGATAGCTCTGCTTCACAGTTAGCTCAACGTATTTGGGATCAAGATACTACCGTTTACAACAACTTGAATAAGGTTGTTGAATGGATTGGAAACGGTAAAGAATCTAGTAACAGCATCCTTCAAGAATATATGAGTAGATTTAACTTTTCAGAGCTGAATGTTGAACAGGCTTTCCGTAACTTGTGCTCCAAGCTTTATTTACAAGGTGAGACTCAACAAATTGACCGAGTCTTGGTTCAGTTTGCTGATCGGTACTTTGAATGTAACCCTGCGTGTATTTTTGGATCAACTGGTAAAATATATACAATCTGGCTATACTATTACATAATATACTAACAAATAATTTATAGATGTTATCCATGCCATTGTTTACTCTCTTTTACTTTTAAATACTGATCTTCATGTTGCTCAAGGCGACTACAAAAAAATGTCTCAATCTTCTTTTATCAAAAATACAATCAGCGCTATCCCTATGCAAAGTGGAAACACTTGTATCAAATCATGCTCTTCTCTTCATCGTACTACTAGTAACACTGGCGATGTCTCTGCACAATCTTATACTATGCCCCGTAATATATCTACTTTATCTGTCGGTTCTAAGAATTGGGAATCTGAAATTAAATCTATGCTTAAACAAATGTACACTAGTATTCGTCATCATCAAATCACCGATCCTTCTTTCTCTCTTGCTTCAAGCCAAACTAACAGTAGTGTTAGTGCTGCTATTAAACGTAGTGTCGGTAGTATTGTTAAGAAGAAGAAGTCTGTCGACAGCGATAGCGAAACCATAAAGTCTGTTAAATCCAGCGTCTCTTCCATTATGTATTATCAAGCAGTTGCTTCTCATCTTGAAAGCACCGAACTTCCTAGCTCTTATACCAGCAATGCACCTTATTACAAGGAAGGCATGGTTACTCGTAAACATTTATTAGAATCTGGATCTCAAAAGGCCAAGAATCGTGATTGGAAAGATTGCTTTATGATCATCGAACGTAGTCAACTTCGTATGTATAAACTTGATTATACTTGTAACAACTCTGATTCCGATTCTATCGGTGGTGGTAACTGGATGTCTCATGCTCAACGTATTGGTGCTGTCGACCTTAAACACGCATTGGCTAATGCTCTTCCTTCCGGTTACAGTGCTCAACGTCAACATGCTTTTACTCTTCAAGAATCTAATGGAGCTGTTCATGTGTTCCAAGTTGGTTCTGATGAACAAGTTGAAGAGTGGATCTCCACTTGTAATTATTGGGCTGCTCGTGAAAGTAAAGAACCTTTAGTAGGCGGTGTTAGCTCAATAGAGTATGGTTGGGGTCATTGTTTAGAAAACGGATCTACTACTGTTCATCAATGGCAAGCACCTGCTTCTGCTACTATCAGCAGTCAATTGACAGAAACCGATCAATTGGAAGCTCTTTATACTCGTGTTCAAGATTTAACTTTGCAATTGGATCAACATAGTGATATCAAGTCAAAGATGGAATCTCATTTCAGTGGATCCAAAGTTCATGCTAGTGCAATGAATAATTGGGAAACCAAGTCTTTGTATCTTTTACAAGAGATTATCAAGTATCAAAACTATTGTAATTCTATTGAGAAGTCTCTTTCATTACAAGCTAGAATTATGGCTTAAAAAAAAATCTGTATATTATTTTGTATTATCCCCCCCCCCACTTGTAAAAAAATAAAAATAAAAATATCCTAGCTGTATCATATAAACTACTGGGCCTTTCCTCCTTCTTTTCTCTCTATTAATTAAGTCTTGATTTCTGTAAGGAACGAGTATATGAACGTCTACAACTTTTGTGACCTGAAACTGACTAGAGCAGTCCTACCACGTGATGAGTAAAATTCCAGGAGTTTAAGCTCTTTTCCCTAATGAACTTTTTTTCGTTTTGTTCTTCCATATATATCTTTTTTTTTTCTTTTTTTTTTTTTACAACACGTAAATAATGACTACACTTCAAGTCTATGCTCATAGACTTGGTGATCCCAATTTGGGTAACCTGATGAAACCAACTGTTTTCAAATATCGATTTATAGCTAATCTGTTTTGTTGTCGTTTTTTTTTACATAGCACCACAACTGAAAGTAACCATCGCCAATGAACTTAGGGATCAAGTTGAAGTATTTCAAACACTTGAATACTCTCGATTTCTGGCGACGTTAATACCAGTATTTGTTGATATTCTACAAAACGGAAACCCAGTATTTCAAAGCAACGTCCCTGAGCAAGTGAGTTTGTATTATGTATATAAAAGGTGTCAAAAATAAAAAATATGCTAAACAGTTTTATATTTAGAAACTTCGAAATATTATATTGGAAATTATTTATCGATTACCACAAACCGAAACATTAAAAGAATATGCGCCTGATTTATGTAGAATGTTGATGCACCTTTTAAAAGTGGAAAATGAAGATAATGCGGTTGTTTGTGTAAAGATTATTATTGATTTACATAGAACGTTTAGGCATTCTCTGGAAGACCAAGTACAGCCTTTTTTAGATATCGTGCAAGAGATTTTTAAAAATATGGAGCAGACTGTAAAAGATGTATTTGATGCTCCTAGTACACCAATTGGATCTGCGACGGTAAAAAAACTGATATATATTTCAATGTTACATAAATTTATATATCAAATATATATTTTAGCCTGGACTTAACCCATTGTTAGCTACATCACCAAGACCTAATTCACCAGCTGCGGCAGAATTACCTGAATCGCCTTCCAAACCTTTACCGAAAAGTATGTTTAGTTTCAAAGTATTGACTGAGTGTCCTATTATTGTCGTGTTATTGTTCCAATCACATCGTCGATATGGCACTGAAAATATTATGAAATTTGTCCCACTTATTTTTCAGGTACAAAAAAAAAAAAGGCGTACAAAAAATATCTTGTCAATTAATTTTTTTGCAGACTTTAAGTTTACAAGCTAAACCTCAAGCAGAAGCTGCGGCGGCTGCACAGGCTCGTGGTGAAGTATTTGTAGGTGTTAGTCCCGAGATTCGTAACAGATCAGTGTACAACGACTTTATTATTGCTCAAGTTAAAACAATGTCCTTTTTGGCATATATCTTACGAAGTTATACAACTGCTTTAAGACCATTTCAAAGTCAAATCCCAGATTTCGTCTTGAGACTCTTACGTGAATGTCCTCCTGAGTCATCTGCCACTAGAAAAGAACTGTTGGTTGCTACAAGGCATATTCTTTCAACTGATTTTAGATCATCTTTTATACCTAAAATCGACTTATTGTTAAATGAAAAAGTGCTTATTGGTGCAGGTGTAACATCTCATGATACATTAAGGTAATTTTTTAATTTTACACAAATAAAATGATAACGAGAGAACTAAATAAAAAGATGGTATATGTTAGACCTTTAGCTTATAGTATGCTTGCAGATCTTGTACATCATATTCGATCAGAGTTGACACCTACTCAACTTTATCGCACCGTATATATATATTCACGTAACCTTCATGATGCCACATTGGCGCCCAGCATTCAAACAATGTGTGGAAAATTATTACTCAACCTAATTGATTGTATTATTAAAATACCCAGTAAAAAAGAAGGCCGAGATCTGTTGATGCGTATCTTGGATGCATTTGCTTCTAAATTCTCTGCTCTCAATATTCAATTCAAAACTTGCTTGAAGCAACATATCAAAAAGAATAATAAAAGCAATCTAGAGAAAGAGGATAACGAAGTAGTTACAGATGATTTCGATTTCGATAAAGCAAGATCTATACATACAACTTCATTCACTTTAGATCCTCAGGATGGTATTAAGGATGGAAGGTTTTTATTCAAGAATTTAGCGATTGGTTTAAAGCCGTTGTTTATTGGGTTACGACATTGTAATCCTCCTTCTAAAACGGAAATGAACCCACAGTTATATTCACAATTCGCTCGTATGTTTTCACAAGAGGATATGCATGTATTCCTAAGACTTTTCAGAGAAGGTTTGATGTGCTTTGAATATTATAATATCGATAATTATGGACCGGATGGATCGTTACCGAACGAAAAGTCCAATAACGAACCAGTAAACGAAAACTCAATTGGATCGAATGACTTATCACTAAAGATTGGAAGTCAAGTAGCAGCTGAGAAAGAGATTTTGGATATGTTTGCTATTGTCTTTACGTTTTTAGATCCAGCAGTATTTCAAGAGATCTTTGTGTCTCAAATGAATTTCTTTTTCGAACGCATGTTGATCAATACTTCTTTGGTTCATATCGCACAGTACTTTTTAGTTAATGATATCTCGTCACAAGGATTTGCTGGCATCTTGTTCCGATTTTTAATTGATCGTATTGATCATTTAGGCGATGGTAATATGCATTATTCGGCCGTTATGCTTCATTTGTTCAGGTTAGCGTTTATGGCTGTCAATTTGTTTCCTGATGCCAATGAATCGATCCTTCAGCCTTATCTCGGCAACCTTGTCACTTCTTGTTTTAAATTGTCTGCAAAGGCTAAGGAACCAGCAAATTATTTCTTGTTATTACGATCTTTATTCAAGAGTATTGGTGGTGGTCGATTTGAACTCTTGTACAAAGAAGTATCACCGTTACTTCAAGTCTTGTTGGAAAATCTGAATTCGTTATTGACGTTGGCTCATCGTACTGAGATGCGGAACTTATTTGTAGAGTTATGTTTAGCGGTACCTGTTAGATTAAGTACGTTGTTACCTTATTTACCTTACTTGATGCGACCTTTGGTAATTGCTTTACAGGCTGATCACGATTTAGTAACACAAGGTTTAAGAACTATGGAGTTGTGCAACGATAATTTGAACCCGGAGTTTTTGGATCAGATTATGGCACCTGTAATGAAGGAATTAATGGATGCGTTATGGAGTCATCTTCGTCCTTTACCCTATAGTCAACAACATAGTCACACAGCTATGCGTATCATTGGTAAATTAGGTGGTAGAAATAGACGTATGTTGAATATTCCTCCCGATTTGGACTTTGAAAAGTGGGTCGAAAGTGGTGTCTCTACTGAGATTTTCTTCGATCCTAATACTACTCCTCATAGTCTGCCGTTGGATAAATGTTTGGAAGTTGCTTGTAAAACTTTGGATACACGTGACATCAATATCTTTTACAAGAAACATGCGTATGAATTTTTAAAAGCTAATATTGTCATGATGCTGGAGTTGGAAGAAGGTCCTGATAACTTGGCTCAGTCTTTGTATAAACGTGTAAAGGAACATCTTTTGACCGCTGATAAGTCTGATGGTACAGCTAATACAACAAGTACCGAAACTGCACCTTCAGAAACTGCTGATAATATGGATATCGATAACAAGCTCTCCCCTGGTGGTGAGAGCACAGTTGTCGGTGATGCGTTTAACGAATCTGGTTTAAAGCCCAAACGATTAGCGGGTAATGGATATACTAAATACCTTGCAAAACGTGTTGCTCAAGAGGATTCACTTCGAACCATATTGGTCGCTATTATGAAGGCTTCTACACTTGCTGAAATATCCGATGATGCTTGGCCATTATTTGAAAATATTTGTCGTCATTTTATGCTGTTACATATTGGTGAAGCCATCGATGCAAAAGAAACTGGAACTAAACCTTTATCAGATATGATGGATGAAAGATTATCAGTTCAAACCTTAAGTACTACCATCTTGGTTGATGCCATTGTAAAGGTCATTTCTTCTGAGGACCCTAAACTTAGATTAAGAGCTGAGGAATCTATTCAACTTTGTTTTGATACAGGTGTCAAGATATTAGGAGGTAAAGATTTCATTTGGCAGTTACCGATTTTCCGTGTGTTTGCTTCGCAATTTGGGTCTTGTTGTTATAAACAGGAGTGGTTTAATAAACGTGGTGGGTGTCTTGGTATTTCACTTATTAGTTCGCAACTTGATATGGGTACTAAATGGATGCGTGAGCACGAACTGGATTTTATTCGGTCTCTATTGTTTGTTCTTAAGGATGCTTCACCCGAAATGGCTAATGTTAATACTGCCGAAGCTACACAGACTTTATCTCATGTGTTAAAGGTTTGTAACCGTCCTGAAGATGATGAATCTCAAGAAGCACAACAGAAATTCCAGAACTTGATTGCTCTGCTGTTAAGTGAATTATCTAATTCAAATAGTGCTGTAAGAGAAACTATTCAATCATCGTTCCAATTATTAGCAGATTTAACGGGAAATGAAGTTACAGAGCTTTTAGCGCCTGTTAGAGAACGTTTGGTTGCTCCTATCTTTGCTAAACCTCTTCGGGCTCTTCCGTTTGCTATGCAAATCGGACATATTGATGCTATCACTTATTGTCTTACTTTAAGGCCACCTTTCTTGGAGTTCAATGATGAATTGATTCGATTGCTTCACGAAGCGTTGGCTTTGGCAGATGCTGAAGATCAAGCTTTGGTTAGTCGTAGCGCACAATATAAAAACGCTACTTCTTTGATGAATCTCCGTATTGTTTGCATCAAACTTTTATCGGCTGCTATGGCTTGTACTGACTTTTCTAATCAACGCCAATCTCATACTCGTGCTCGTATCATTCAAGTGTTCTTTAAATCACTCTATTCTAAGGCTCCTGAAGTAGTTGAAGCAGCTCATCGTGGATTAAAACAAGTGTTGGCTCAACAACATAAATTACCAAAGGAGTTACTTCAACAAGGTCTTCGACCCATTTTAACTACTTTATCTAACCACAAGACTCTAAGTGTAGCTGGTCTTGAAGGTCTCGCTCGATTATTAGAATTGTTGACTAATTATTTCAAGGTTGAGATTGGTAAAAAGTTATTGGATCATTTAAAGCAATGGGCTGAACCCAAAGTACTGCAAGAAGCTGCTGGTAAATCTCTAAGTGAAAATCATGAAGTCAAGATTATTGTTGCTATTTTGAATATCTTTCATCTGTTACCTGCTGCGGCTCATATCTTCTTGGATGATCTTGTTTCAGTGGTTTTGGAAATGGAAAAACATTTACGAAGATCGATCTCTAGTCCGTTTAGACCTAATTTGATCAAGTATTTGAATAGGTATCCTACTGAAACTGTGGCATATTTTTATGAACGTCTAAATCAACCTGATCATAGTCGACTGTTTATTGACGTGTTAAATACAGAAAATGCGGTACAGATTCGTAATGAGGTTGCTCAGTCGGCTCAAAAAGTGATTGAAATCACTTTTAGTGTACCTGATAATGTCAATTTGCACTATCGCGGAGTGTTGATTGTACGTGAAGTAGTCGGATACGATTCAACGTGGTTAACCAATCAACCGGAAATCCTCGAGGCTCTTTTAACGCTGTGGAGATCTCCTAATCGTTTTGAAGCAATGAAGAAAGATGATGATCAAGGTCTACAATTAACTTTTGAATCGATGTATCTCTCACAGATATTTATCTCCTATCTTCGTGAAAATCCTGATAATATTGAAGTTATCTTTGAAGTCGTAGCTCTGTTTGCTCAAGAATCAGTTATGGATTTATCGTATCTTCGCGAATTCTTTTTGAATGATGTTGCTTTACAATATACAGCTAAAAGAAAGCGCGCCATAATAGAGAAGTTCTTGCAACAGTTTAATGACACTTCCGTTTCACCTTATTTAAGAATGATGACCCTTCGACATGTTATCAATCCTGCTTTATTGGTATCCATCACTCGCAACGATGGTCAATGTGCTGAAATATTGGACTCCAAAATTACGGAACAATTAGATCATAAGATTTGGGCACATCTTGGTTCTGAACCTGTAGAAGAAGATCAATATGCTGAAGACTCTCTGCGTATCGAATTACTTCAATTGACAGCTATGATTGTACAATATGCTCCTCAATTTTTAACTGATTTAAGAAAGGAGATTATTAAATTTGGCTGGAACTATTTACGACTTGAAGATGCTACCTGTAAACAAGCTGCGTATGTATTAATCGCTAGATTTATTACTGCATTTGATACTCCGAGTAAAATCGTTATTCAAATATATGCAGCACTTTTACGTGCTCATTTATCTGAAGCACGTACGTTGGTAAAACAAGGTTTGGATATCATTGCTCCTGTACTTCCAAAGCGTGTTCCTTTGGCTGGTTCTGAAAGAGTGCCCACTTGGGTTCGATTGACCCGTAAGGTTGTAGTAGAAGACACTCATAGTATCTCTCAAATGGTAAATGTATATCAACTGTTAGTACGTCAACCCGATTTATTTTATGATTATCGTGAACACTTTTTGCCACAAATTGTCAATGCTCTACCAAAGCTTGGATTACTCCAAAATGCAACACCAGAAAATAAATTGTTAACGGTCGAATTGACAGAATTGATCTTTAACTGGGAGAAGACTAGATTAAAGAATCAACCACCGGAAATTGAATCAGCTGCTTCACCTCCTAGCAAAAGACCAGCCGAAAGTACGTCAGAAGCTATCAAGAAAAAGATTAAGACTGAAGGTGCAGATGGTGAAGTAAAGAGCTTGACAGTAGAGTCTAGTAAAGAATATTCTCCTTCGCTAACTTTACGTGAGAATACAGTTGGATATCTTGTTCGTCTTGCCTGTAGTGTTTATAATCCCTCCGATATGATTCAAAGAAGACTTGTACAACGTGTTTTGGATCTCATTAAACGATTCTTGGATCCTGAAGTATGGTCTGATGTACATGTAAAGTTTACGCATCTTGAACGTACGTTGACTGTGAAGGATATGAGTGAAATTCTTGTTTCTAGTATCTGTAGTGCTTTAGAGATATTGAATATTGATATCGCTAATAAGCCCTCTGAATGGTTTATTGTCAATATGAATCAATTATTCCGTCTTTTGGAGAACAGCATCAAATCTGACAACATTCGTATCCATACTGCTCTTCAACCTGTCTTGTCTCATATTTTCCATGCTATTAATCAAACTACAAATGCTGAAAACAGAGAAGAAATTCAACACCCTGATGTTGCCGCGTTTGTTTCTTTAATTGATTCGACTATTACTGATGGTATGGCTAGTATGGTCAATATATATGCTGTCTTAAAATTGCTTCAGGCTGCTAGTAGTAGTCGTAGTGAACAATTGGATCCGTTTGTACCTGGTATTGTCAAGGTTCTTCAAAAACTTACCAAAGAACATATCACTACTGCCAGTGTAGTGTCAGCTAGTCACGATTCTCAAGTCAATCTATTGATTCTTGGTTTGAATCTCTTAAAGAAGAGAATCTCTCATTTAGGTGATCAACGTCGTTGGTTCTTAACTTGCCTTATTCAATTGATCGAAAAATCTCCCGATATTCAATTATTACATGCTATCCTGGACATGTTGACAGAATGGACCTTGGGTAAAACAGAAACATTCCCTACTGTTAAAGAAAAGGCCGGTCTCTTGGTTAAAATGATGTCCCTCGAAAGTCGAAACAATGCTCGTCTTACTGAAGATTATCTTGATTTGGTTCTCAAGATTTATAGTAACCCTGCTTTTGCTAGATCAGAGTTGACTGTTCGTCTTGAACAAGCTTTCTTGTTGGGTTCTCGATCAGAGAATCCTCAAATACGTAGCCAGTTTATGCGTGTGTTTGACCGTAGTATCAGTCGTTCGTTGTATACTCGACTTAATTATATATTGGGTGTACAGAATTGGGAATCTCTTTCAAGTACTTTCTGGATTCATCAAGCTTTAGATATGTTATTTGGTGCTGTCAAAGTCAATTCTCAAATTACCGAACCTCATACACTCAAGATCAAGTCAATTCGATCCATTGGCAACAATGTAATGATATCAACTGATGTAGATGTGCCTACCGAGATTAACGAAACTATTCAAAATCATCAAGTATTCTTGAAGGGATTGCAAGAATCTGACATCAATAATTCGATCTCTAGTTCTCGTTACCTGCAGTACTTGGATGATACTGCTGCGTTCAAACTTTGGGTAGATTTGTTCCCCATGTGCTGGTCTGGTTTATCAAATACGGAAAAACATGATATGACTAAAGTCATTATTAACTTGCTTGTTAAGGACTATCACAGTAAACAAGCTGAGTTACGACCCAATGTAGTCCAGGCTTTATTGGCCGGTATCGCTAAAACAAACACCGAAATTAGATTACCTCCTCATTTAGTAAAGTATCTTGGTAAGACATACAATGCATGGCATACAGCTATCGAAATTTTACAAAAATCAGCAATGACTGGACGTGTAACCGAATCTTCAAAGGATGAACAAAATAATCAAGAGCGTGTGTTGGACTCTTTATCGGAATTGTATTCTAGTTTAGATGAAAATGATATGTTTTACGGTTTATGGAGACGTAGAAGTACCTATATTGAAACCAATATTGCAGTCTCTTGTGAACAAAGTGGTATGTGGGCTCAGGCACAAACCATGTATGAAAATGCTCAATTGAAGGCTCGAAGTGGAGTATTACCGTTTTCAGAATCAGAGTATTTACTTTGGGAAGATCATTGGATTTCTTGTTCACAAAAACTTCAACAATGGGATATTCTCGCTGATCTTGCTAAACATGATAACAATACTACTTTGATGTTGGATTGTGCTTGGAGATTATCAGACTGGACTGATGATCGTGAAATGTTGGAACAATCAATTGGCCAATTATCCGAAACGCCTACTCCTCGACTCAAGGCATTTGAGGCTTTTTTGGCTTTAATCAAGTCTCAAACTACTGATGATAGACTTGTTAACTTTACTCGTATTTGTGAAGAAGGTGTTCAATCTGCACTTCAAAAGTGGTATTCTTTACCTCGTGTTGTAACTCAAAGTCATCTGCCATTATTGTATATATTTCAACAATATCTTGAATTACAAGAAGCTGGTCAAATCTTCCATAGTCTGGGTGGTACCAACGCTCAAAATTTAGAACAAAGATCAAATGAAATTCGTAGTACCCTTAGCACTTGGCGTGAACGTTTACCAAATACATGGGATGATATTAATATGTGGAGCGATACAGTAGCATGGCGTCAACATGTGTTTAATGCCATTAATCGTACTTATTTGCCACTCATTCCTTTACTTTCTACTCAAATCATGCCAAATAATCCTCAAGGTGTAAACTCTTTTGCCTATCGCGGATACCACGAAACAGCTTGGATTATCAATCGTTTTGCTCACGTAGCCAGAAAGCATCATTTGAACGAAGTTTGTATCAACCAATTGACCAAGATCTATACACTTCCTAATATTGAAATCAATGAAGCCTTCTTGAAATTACTTGAACAAGCCAAATGCTACTTCCAAGACCCTAATGAGCTTACTGCAGGTTTAGACGTCATTACTAATACTAACTTATCTTACTTTGATTCTACACAAAAGGCTGAATTCTATACGCTAAAGGGTCAATTCCTCGCAAAACTCAACCAATGTAATGAAGCTAACGAAGCTTTTGTTAACGCTGTTCAAATTGATTTATCCTTACCAAAAGCTTGGGCTGAATGGGGTAGATACAATGATGGTCGATTCAAGGAAAATCCTAGCGATTTAAGTTGGGCTAATAATGCAGTCAGTTGTTATCTTCAAGCTGCAGGAATTTATAAGAATTCAAAGGCTAGGAAATATCTCTTGCGTGTTCTTTGGTTACTCAGTTTGGATGATCAAAATGGTACTATATCTCGTGCTTTTGAAGGTTATAAAGGAGAATGGCCTGTCTGGTACTGGATTACTTTTATCCCCCAGCTCTTAATGGGCTTACAGCAACAGGAGGCCAAACATGCTCGTGCTATTTTGATTCGTATTGCTAAACAATATCCACAAGCATTACATTTCCAACTTCGTACTGCCAAGGAAGACATGTTGAAACGAATTAACCCAAACAACTCTGCTAATGCTGCTGAATTAAAAAAGAATGATGGTCCTATGACTGGCATTACAGATGGCTCTACATCTGCTGCCAATAGTAGTCCTTTAAAGAAAGAAAGTAGCGGTAAAGCAACTGATTCTGACAACAGCACTTCCGATAAAAATGTTACGGGTAATAAGGACAATACCTCAACTGATGAAAACAAGGATGATTCTATGGAAATCGATGTAACTTCTGAGGACAAATCTAAAATTAAAGGAACCGGCAACTTGAGTTCTGAAGATATAAAGAAGGATAATAGTTTATCCGCCAAAGCAGAAGATAGTGTTAGTAAAACGGATATTGATGAACCCAAGTCTAATGTTACAGAAGAAGTCAAGCTTGAATCTGAAAATAAGTCTGAGGAAGCATCAGCTAATAAGCGTAAGCTACCTCCTCCAGTTTTAACTGGTGCAGCGTTAAATGCTGCCACTTCCGATGCTAAAGGATCCGTTCCTCCTAGTACGCCCACTGGTACTTCGGCTCATCCTTTAGATGAAATCATGGCTATGCTAAAGACTGGTTATCCGTTACTTGCCTTGTCTATGGAAACTATGGTTGATCAAATCCAATTAAAATTCAAGCCTCAAGCAGATGAAGATATGTATCGTCTTGTTGTAGCACTATACAACGAAGGAGCCCAAGTAAGTTTTGTCTAGAATGTTTCTCTAAATATATATATATGGCTAACTCTTTATATTTGTTTAGCAATTACTATCTCGATTAATGAACCCTTCAGATACACTTCAACTCACTCATGCCACAGTTGGAAACATTGCTAGATTTGCTGATAGTTTATATCCAGGTCATATGAAGACAGCATTTGTACATGATTTTGCTACGACTAAACTTAATCTTGAAGAATACGTAGCCAAACTAAGACTTTGGAGAGATAAATTTGAAGCCATGTTAGATGCTAGACCTCGAAAGCACAAATTAGAGGCCTGTAGTCATTATTTAGTTGAATTTCAACATCAAAAATTTGATGATGTAGAGATTCCTGGACAGTATTTGTTGCTTAATGATAATGCTAATGATTTCTTACGTATCGATCGTTTCTTACCTGATGTGGAGGTCATTCGTAGTTACGGCAACTGTTTCCGAAGACTGACAATTCGCGGTCATGACGGTAGTCTTCATCCTTTTGTGATTCAAAATCCTGCTGCTCGCCACTTCCGTCGAGAGGAAAGACTTATGCAATTATTTAGAATTTTGAATAGTGTATTGGAACGTAAAAAGGAAAGTCGTATGCGTAACCTCAATTTCCATTTACCTGCTATTGTCCCATTGGCACCCAACGTTCGTATGGTTCAAGATGACACTTCGTACTGTACTTTATATGATATTTATGAAGACCATTGTGATAGTGCGAATATTCACAAAGATGATCCTCTTATTTTCTTTATTGAAAAATTGAAAAATAGTGTCAGTAAGAATACTGATGTAAGTATTTTTTTAAAAAAAAGAAAGACATGGCTTTTTTATTTAACTCGATTCATTATTATAGGTTATGACTTTAAAGACAGAGCTATTGAATCTTCGTATGGAAATTAACGAAGAAATCGCTAACAAATTTGTACCTGCTGATATTTTAAGCAAGGTAAATATATAATTTGAAAATACATTATAGGATATTGAATTTATACATCTTAATTAGTATATGCTTCGTACTCTCAACTCCTACACAGATTACTGGATGCATCGTAAGCAATTTATTGCTCAATATGCTACGGCTACATTTATGTCGTATTTATTTAATGTTGGACATCGTACTCCTCATAAGATTACTCTTTCCCGCAAAAACGGTAATGTTTGGATGACAGAATTATTACCAGGTATGATTTTTATTACATACTTTTATTCTACAGCCCCTTTAACTAATATATATGTGTATAGGTTGGAACCAATCCACTCCCTTGCTCGGCAACGGAGAGTCTATTCCATTCAGATTTACACCTAATATTCAAGATTATATTACACCTGTTGGTATTGAAGGCTTATTTACTAGCTGTTTGATGGCTACTGCCCGTAGTCTTACTGAACCAGAGCTTGAATTGGATCAATACTTGAGTCTTTTCATCCGTGATGAATTGATAACATGGCACATGTCTAACCATCGATCTGTTACAGACGCTCAATTCCGTGAACGCGTACAAGCAAATGTAACTCAGGTCATGACTAAAGCTCAATTCTTGTCTTGTAAAGCAGACCGTGAAAATGTAATGAAAATTATTTTATTTTTATATACATTTATTTAACTAACAAGATTTTTTTTATCATTATTAGCCTGCCAATTCTAATAAGCCTGTTAATCTAAACGTTATTGATTTAATTTCTCAAGCAAGTAATCCACAAAAAATGGCACAAATGGAATGTACTTGGATGCCATGGCTTTAATTTAATCCTTTAAAACTACTCCTTATAGTCGTATAAATTAATTATGTATAATTACAATAAAAAACAAGAAATATTTATTACAATGAGTTTAACTCGGGTTTAATATATGTGCAGTGAAATGGGAAAAAAAGAGTGTAGAGAAACGGTTACCATTCTGTGCGATGGTATGGTCTATCATATTTTTGATTGTAAGCGGCCAACTTAACTTGATCACCTTGGTGAACGTGTTGCCAAGGCTCAGAATTGGTTTTATGGTTCCAAACTACGTCCGGGGAACGGGCTTGATGGAGTGTCATGAAACCAGCTCCTGCAAGTGCAAAAGACAAGATACCGACGAGAGGAAGGACCTCGGGGAAATCAGCAGAATGTTTGAAAAATGTTCGAAATTGACTCATTTTTTTTTAAAATATGGTTAATAATTGAAATGAAACTATTTTTTTTTTAATTTTCAATGCTTTTTTATACAGAAAAACTAAAATCGAATGTCTTGAATATCGTATGATTCAGATAGTTCATTTCATTCTATTGGACTATTGATGCAGTAAAATGTTTCAAACCGTGACAGTTGTTCCAGCATTTCTGCATTTCTGCATAAATAAACATAACTGAATAACCTGGAATTGTTTCAGAAAAGAAATAGCTTTTTTTTAACATATCCTTGATGTAAAAACAGTGCATTCGTCTAGGCTTTTTTTTTTTGCAGTTGCATCTTATCTGATTTATTTTTTAACAGTGCGTTATCTGATTAAGTACATATAAATAGTAAGAATTGTAAGAATTGTCAGACTATTTTATATATATAATGTTTAAGCGACTTTTAGTTATTTTTTATAAAGCTGGCACTAGGCTTTTTTATTTATGATGATGAAAAAAAATTGAGGTGAAGGGTGTGAAATTTTACAATGGAAAGGGGGAAGGACTATAATTTTAGGGGGTATTTATGCAGCGGCTTTAACTTGTACAGCAGCAATCAAATGTTCATGAGTTAAAATGTTATCAAGAATAACATGATGAGAGTTATCCGACTTGGCAGTATGATATTTACGTAAAAGTAAATCGACCTCTTCTAAATTTAAGGCCTTAATATCGGCAAGTTGCTTAATCTTTTGTGTAATCTTCTTGGCATCTTCATCAGTTAAAGTATTTAATTGTAATTGTTCCATTCTACTCTTAACAGCATTCCATCCTGTTAAACGATGACCGATACTGACATAGCGAGACATACCGAAATCTTCAGGTCGTAAGATTTCATATGTAGAAGGATTGTTGAGGATAGCCTTGGCGTGAATACCAGCCTTATGAGTAAACGCACAATAACCAGTAATATAGTTGTTGAAAGGAACAGTAATTTCGACTGATTCAGCTACAATATTTTCTACATCGCGAAGTGCCTTGACATCGTAGTTGTTTAAAACGTAATCACGATCTCCAACATACATACGGGCCAAGAAACCACCTAATGAAGGGATACCGTTACGTTCTCCAATACCTAAGACACAAGTATCAATATGGGTAGCACCAGCTTCAAGAGCAGTGTAAGCATTAGCAATAGCACAGCCTGTATCATCATGGAAATGGCATTCTATATCACACTTAACAACACTACGAAGAGTCTTTACAAGTTCGTATACTTGACGAGGGTTAGCACAACCAACAGTATCAGCAATACCAACACGATTAACACCAATACGATCGATGGTTTGATAAATAGCTAGCAAATCAACTAAATCAGAACGGAAAGAATCTTCAGTAGAGAAACGAACTTCGAGACCCTTGCTCTTAATAAAAGTAATGACTTCGATGGCAGTCTTGGTAATGTATTCCATACTCTTGCCATGAGAGAATTCACGAAGGTAAGAAGAAGTACCGATAACAACATTGATACCATCAACACCTGTTTGGACAGCGATACGAGCATCGTGCATATGGCAACGAATATGAGTAAGAACCTTGGCCTTTAACCCAAGAGATGCGATAACCTTACAATCGTTGAAAGATTGTTCAGATGCGGCAGGAGAAGTTAATTCAATATAATCTACACCAACGGCGTCGAGAGCAAGGGCAATTTCAATCTTCTTTTCGGTAGTAAAAAAAGCATTAGCGAATTGTTCTCCCTCTAAAAAAAATCATGCAAAAAAGAAAATTAGAAACTGAATAACAAAATTATATCGAAGGAAAACTAGTACATACCTCTTAAGGTAGAATCAATAATCTTGAATCTGTTTACATTTGACATAGGGTCATTGTTGTTAGAGTAAGGTGAAACGATAGGTTCACGAGGACGATTGATGTCGTTGGTAATGTTATCTCTAGGAGGAGCCATGTTGATTGTTTGTTGTTATAAGATTTTCAAATAAGAGGTGATTTATAAAGTTGAGAGAAAGAACAAAAACGTGGGCCCTTATATATGAAAATTATGCATTCCCCGCATTTTGATCAATCTTTTTGTTTCTACCTTATTCAACTTTGATGATCTTTTCTGGCTTGCCTTAATAGGACTTTCACATTAATCAATAGTCACATCTCAGTTGTAAGCCCTATTTTTCACTGCAATTTTTCAATCTCTATTTATTTGCCTAATATAGACTGTGGTCTCTGATATTTTATTTTGGTTATTCCAAAAGATTAGATGGATGAATTCAACTTGACTTTGGTTGAACTTATCAATTATAATTGTTTTTTTTCTCTCTATACAAAAAAATATATAAATGATCATTGTATTTTGCATGTATAAATAAACATTTTGCTTTGTATGTTATTATACATCTTTCAAGCTTAGGAAAAAAGTAGATTATCACAACAACAAAAAAACCCATGAGACAGATATTTTGGATTGCATAAACTGTAAAGGAATGATCATTCAAGTAACTTGTAACACACCATTGAGAAAAATCTAATTAACATTATATAACGGTTGCTTAAGCCTCAGGCCCCCCTTTTTGCATTATTTCAAGATATCTTGCCAAGTACAACGAAACCCAATACATTTCTACCGATTGAGTTTACAGATATCCAAGAAAAAACAGAAAGCTAGGCACAAGTTAATCATTGATTACTTCATCTGATAAACCCGCAAAAGAGCTCAACTTCTTACACAAACCCCGTGTGCTCTTATCAGAATACATGGTTAGGTACGCTCGTATTGTAACATCCACATAATTAGCCAAGGACTTTTCGGTTCAAAAATACAGCGGTAATCCTTTTGTTTTTGGCGCGAGACTGTCACACCCTAGACCTTTTAGGTATTCAATATTCCAAAACTACCTGTAGAAATGGCAATCAAACTATTTAAAACTCTACTGGACTTGTTTACAAATATGCAGTACAAGTATCCGGGGCTTCTTCCTTTTTGTCAAAAAGTAGAAAGTAATATTGTTTGTATAAAATGTCATAATGATACTATAGATTTATATAGTGTTTACTAATGGTTTGGAACACTTTTTTTTTTTTTTGTGTGCGTGCTATTTATTCAAATACTAGATAGATACGATGCCATGTACACTGCATCAGGTATCTGGAGTTGAAACGCCTAACCTGAGTTAGTAATTACAAAACAGGCGCGCCTGTCCTTTTTTTTTTCTTGGGAAAAAAAACTGGTTTTGACGTTTATTTTATTTTTTTATTTTTACAAAAAAAAAATGAATGAAGAGAACCAACCAAAGAAAAAAATCAAGTTCGGAAGACGTATAAATGACAAAAAGACGGTTGATCTTTTTCGAAATGTAGTTTATGTAATAGACGATTCACTTCCAGAATCTCAAAAAATAAGAGTAGAGTGAGAAAAACAATAAAAAAACCAGTTGATATATTGACATTTTTATTAGCTAAGAAATTTGTTAAGAAATAATGGCGGTAAACCAGAAGGTAGTTTTTACGATACAGAGGAAATTCCAGAGGATTTAATACCTACCTTGTATGTATCTGCACGCCAGTTATATCCGTTTAGTTGTCATGAAAACGTAGAATCGGTTACAGTAAGGAGAAACTTTCTTTTTTTTAAAGAAAAAAAAAAGAATATACTGATTTATGTTTAGCCTTTATGGGTAGAGAAAGCGGTATCAAATGGATTTGTACATGAGTAAGATAATTGCTTAGTATGTTATAACAGTTATTGATCATTTTATAGTGTATCGAATTACTCTCCAGTTTTAAATCAATTCTTATCCGGCACAGTTATTTTGCTACTAGATGTAAAAAAAATATATTTGAAATTCTTGTTTGAATCAGCAGTACTTATATATATTATCTGTAGCTACCAGATGATAATAGAGATGCTATTACCAATGAGGTCAAGAGGTTCGGTGGGTTACTTCGATTTGATATTACTACAGATCTAACACATTTGATATGCGTCGATCCAAGAGGGGTAAGGAAATAAAGGAGATATCGAAAAGTACTGACTTTTTTTTCTCTAGGTTCAATATAATCAATGCATTGAATTAAAGATCCCGGCTGTGTTACCACAATGGCTGGATGAATGCTTTCGGTACAAGAAAAAGATTAGTACTGATTTGTTTCGCTTTCCTGATCCTATTGTATATTATGAAAATAACCCTACACCAGCTAAATTATATCCGTACTATGATAAAGAACTAATATCTGGCGGAGGAGATCATAATATGGTGTTTGAAGACGAGGTTATTTATTTCGGTAATGATATCAATATAAAAGAGGATTTTAAGATAGTGTTGGAAGAAGCGATTGTGAGAGCAGGCGGTACCATTTCAGAGCATTATAGACATCAGGAAGTTACGATTGTTATATTGAAGGATAGAGCAACGGCAGAATGTAGAATGGCTTTGAAAGATCAAAAGTTAATTGCAAGTTTATGGTGGGTTACCAACACGTTGTCGAGAGGACATTATAATTCGCCTTTATCTACATTACTGGATTATCCAACACCTCCGGGAGGATTGCCTGGTATGGAGAATAACGTAAGTAAATGTGTAGTGTTTTTTTCTCAACATGAAGTGTTAACGTAATACTTGGGGTTTTATATATATATGTATATAAAAATAGGTGATAGCGATTGCAGGGTACGGAAATGTAACAAGGTATTATTTACGTCGATTAGTTACAGCATTAGGAGCCAGATACGAACCTGCTATAAACTCAGAAACGACGCATCTTATTTGTGGAAGGTAAAGTATACATTTTTATAAATAGTTTTTAAAACTAAATGGTTTTTTTTTTTTTTTTTTTTTTTTTTTTTTTTTTTGTAGGGCAGTAAGTAATAAATATACTAAAGCTAAAGAGTTCACTGGGATTACGATAGTAAATCATCTCTGGCTAGAAGATTGCTATCAGTTATGGGAAGTCATGGATTGTGCAGGAGATAGTCGATACATATTTATACCAATGGAAAAACCTATATTAGACGCTTGTGCAGGGCGAACAAATTTACTTGTTGCCGAGCTAGAGCGATGGATGGATATAAATACTTTACCGCCATGTTGTACTTTGCGTTATCGTTCCCCTGGGCAGTCTAGTAATAGTACAGAGGAAGGATCAGTTAATATTCGTCAACGGCGCCAAGCGGCTATTAATGCTACGCGAGTACTTAATGATGTAGTAATGCCAGATGCAAATGCATATGAAAGGGAAATGAGTAGGCAAAAGTAAAAATAAAAAATATTGGAATACAACCTTTTTCTTTTATTTAATTTTTTTTTGTTTTGTTTGTTTTATTAAATACAATATCATCTATGATTGCCAAGGCTGTTGCTGAGGTTGTTGAGAGTAGTAATCAGTATTAGCATAGGTTTGGGGTTGTTGAGGATATGAATAGCCGTAAGGTTGTTGTGTGGGAGCTTCGAAACGAGATTGCTTTGCGTAAGGATAAGTTATATCCTCAGCAGGACGTTTTAAATTGGGTTGCTTCTCTGGAGGAAACTCTGTAGAGACACTGGCAGGGTTTCTATTAAGGTTACTAACTGAGTTACCGCGTTCCAAAAGGAATTCTCTAAATTTGACATTAATTTCCTTTTGTAAGTCTTTGTTCAAATGCGTACGACATTTTTCAAATACTTCCAAGATACGTTCCTCTGATGATGCATCTATATTACAATACGTATAAATATCACTACTACTACTACTATTATTATTATTGTTACTATTTACCATAAAATCCAAGCTCGAAATTGATATAGTTCATCCAAAAGAATTTACTACTGGGATATAAAGTAGATGATGTTGAATATGTTTGTCTGGCTTTATCAGGTTGATTGATCTAATTATACTGGTGTCAGAGTGCAACATTACAATAAAAAAAAATTATACTAACCTGTTGCAAAAATCTAATATATTGAATGGTAAGAAAAGCTTTAGCAGATTCACCCAATTGATTGGAATTAATATAGGTATTAATAATTGTTTCAAATACGGTTGGATCCTGTCTACGTTCGAAATGTATCAAGTTTAAAATTGTTTCGATATGTGTAGGCACTATATATAAAAGAGTTAAATTTCATTTTACTATACAAGTTGAGTTTGATATTTTACTTGATTCTAAAATAGTTGTATATGTTTTTCTAGCCTCTTCTATGTTTCCCTCTTCTTCTTGAATTAAAGCAAGTGCTATCTTTGCATTACAGCGATCTCTAGGCAGGAATTTAAATGCAGCTCTTTCGTAAGCATATCTAGCATCACTTAGTAAATTATGATTTGTTAACCATTGACCATAACGTAACCAGAACTCTTCATATTGAGCCTAATAATAACAAAAAAATAGAATTAATTACAGATATAAAAAAAAAAAGATAGTGAAGTATATAATTACACAAGGCACCAAGCATCGTTCATAAAGTGCACGTATACGTGGTATTTCATTTGTTGCTTCTTCAAAATCAAGATACTTGGACCAGTTCTGCAACTGAGGTCTATCCAAGGGCTTGACATGGAAATAAGGACGTTTAATTTCAGCTTCGTAAACCCAACGTTTATTTGTTCCTTCTTGTGTCTTTTTATATACATCTAATGTTTGAGCATCAAGTTTTTCCTTTAATGCAGCTTCCATTTCCTCAGGTGTTAAAGCATCACCTTTTGCTTCGTGAATTTCTTTATAAAATACTTCTAATGCCAAAGGATCTATAGCCTCAGATGGTTTAATAGATGAGCGGAGTCCGCGCCACTTCTCATAATAACGAGCGTACTGATGCATAGGAATCAATACAATACGATCTAAAAGTTTAAGAACACGTTTAGGGTTGGCAAGTCGTGTTTCAGCGAACTCAATATATTTATCCCAGAAAGGATGTGCAAGAAAATCTAAACCAATACAAGATGCAGCACGCTCTAATAAACTACAATGAAAAAGTTTTTTTTTTCTTAGAAAGGAGTAGATTGTTAAAGAATAAAAAGTACCTTTCAATATCATCGTTCGAAGCAGAGTGAGACATTTTGAAGTCAATGTATTGATTCCAAAGGTCAATAGAGTTATGAATAGCAGCTACACCTCTTTCGAAAATCTATCAAAAAATAAGGGGGGAAGGGTTAGATGGGACAATACAATGTCTGCTTATAAAATGTATTTACTTTTTCGGCACCTTCATCTCCATTGACGGCTAATTCCCAGTCAGAGTATTTCTTCCAATAACCAAAACAAAGGGGAAACTTTGATAAAAAGCTATCGTATACACTTTCTAAACGAGTTATATTTTCTGGTGGGGATAGTTTTGTGATGCCCCCTTCTGCTGCTTCGGCTACTCGAATCAATTGTTCCCAGGCAGTAAAGTTGTCGGGTGTATCACGTACTACTTTCCAAAGGCGATCCCATTCAGTCGCATTAGCATCGGTTGATTTCATGGACATTTTTTTTATATATTCGCGTTTTTATTTAGGAAAGAAAAAGAGGGAAAAAAAGTACGAAAAAAAAAGTAGGGCCCAAAAGTCACAAATCTATTTTTTTTTTCTGTTGGTCGGAACAGTTGGTTCCCAAAGTCGACTGTGTACACTGATGATACACGTATTTAGTTTGACATGTCTTACAAACAAGAACACAGAACATAGGCTCATATTTAGTAGACATATTCGTAAAAAAGGCATTTAATAAAAAGAAACGTAAATTTTTAAAGCAAGGTAAAGTAGAAATTTTATTACATATTCGCAGAAAAAAACAGCACTGCAAATATAAACGAATTGAAAAAAGAACAAGCCCAAGAGTAAAAAAGAAGAAAAAATAATGCTGTGAGCAGGATAGAAAGAAGAAGACCACCAACCAAGGAAAGGAAAACTAGAATGAGCAAATATAGAAAAAGGGGTTATACATTACCTGTTGCATCTATAAAAATAAAATAAAGGGTATAAAAGGGTATAAAGGAAAGGGGGAAAGGTTGGTGGTATGAAATGTACAAATGGGAACTCGTGGCGTCGCATGTATTATCATGATCCGCTCTTAAGGGTTTAATCTCAGCCGACATAAAGTCTAGCACCCCTCGATTGTCCTTCAATGTACAAAAAGAAATAATAAAAAGAATTTTTTTTTCCACCAGCAACGCATAGTCCCCAACGCAAAAAAAAAGAAAGGACCCAAAGGAAGAAGGATAGGAGAAAGAGCAGGGACCCGGTACTTGTATGTTTGAATGCCACCGAGAGAGAGAGAGAGAGAGAGAGTTTGACTGACCCTTTTCCTACCTTGAGAACCAGAGGCGAAGCCAGATTGTTAGGATTTATTAGACGTACAGATAACATAGTAGAGAGAAAAAAAATGGGTAAAGTATAAAGTTAGTTAAAAATACATCTTTTTGTTTCGTATACCTAGATATATAAAAAGTTATTTGATAGGATTGAACATGCGATCAATCTCTTCCAGGGTTTTTCCTTTTGTCTCTGGCAAAAAGAAACTACCTGCAAACAAGACAGTACAACAAGCACCAAAGAAGTAATAGCCACCATAAATAGTTTCGGTCATAAAGATTGGCATAACAAAAGTCATAAAGATACCAACAGCCCAGTTAAGACCATAGGCAAGACCAATCGTTTTTGCACGCGTACGCGTGTTGGAAATTTCAGCTGGGTAGATATAAGCAACGGGTCCCCAACTGTAAGCATAAGTACCTTGGAAAAGAAAGACAAAGGCAATAATGGCTCCACATACTGGAATACTGCTAATAGTCACAACACCCTGGTCATCTACTACGTAATATGCTTGGAACAAGGCTCCTACAATGTACATCGATATGCCCATAATTGCAGCACCAGAAGCAAAGATACCACGACGACCCAATTTATCAATTACGAACAATGTAACGATGGAGACGATCAAGACAAGAATACTACTAGCACCACTAGTAGCTAAAGAAACGGCAGTACTGCCAACACCCGCTTGCTGAAATATTTGAGGAGAATAGTAACTGATAGAATAAGTACCAGTAAAAGCAGCGCCATTACCAGTGAAAAGAGCAAACATTGTACGTTTCAAATTTGTTCCTCGGAAGCACTCAATATATGTTCGACTACCGAATGACCGCTCCACTTCAATTTCTTCACATATACAGTTGTATTCGTTCAGGACCTCGGGATCGGTGATAGTTGATTCGTGAAGTTTAGCAATGACGTGTAACGCTTCTTCTTTACGACCTTTATCGATAAGCCAACGAGGAGAAAAGGGTAGAAAGTAAACGGAAGCCAACAGAACACAAACAACCAACTGGATAAGGAAAGGAAGACGCCATGCCCAATCACTTGTGAGGTACGAAGTACCAAAATTAACAAAGTAGCCAACAATAGTACCTACAGATGCAGTAGCACTAAATAGCGTAATTAACCTACCGCGGATATCAGGGGGTGCGATCTCAGTATGATAAAGGGGAATCGCGTTGGTTAAAAAACCTTCACCGAAGCCAACAAAGATACGACCAGCCATCAGCATACCAAAGTTCATACCGATAGTTTCAAATAAAGCACCCAGGGCAAATACACCAGTACCAAGAAGAATAGTATATTTACGACCGATAGAATCTATAATAGATGTTAGTAAAAAAAAAAGAGTAAAAAAGAAATAAAATAATTTACCACAAATATTGCCTGAAGCTAAACCACCAATAGTAGCAGTTAGTAACATAATGGCTACTAAAAGTGCCTCACGATAAGTAGCTTGTACGTTTAAGAAGCGGTCAATAAATGGCTGAAGAACCATAATACCAGATATAGCACCCGAATCAAAGCCAACGACAAACCCACCACCAGCAGCAATGATACCAGACATGTAGAGTGATCTTCTACCGCCTCTACGAATTACAGTGACAGATTCTAACGACTTGGTATCGTAGTCAGCAATCTTATCAGCCATTTAGAAAGAATAAAAAAGAATTAAACAGAGAGAAAGAAAGACGTTGATGTTGAAAAACTTTACTTTCTTCTTTTATCTTTGGAGATCTCCGTAGTATGTTAAGATGAGAAGTCACATCTATGGCAGTATGAAAAAAAAATACGCGAAAAAAAAAAAAAAAGTTAAAAGTAACGTAGTATTGTATAGTCTCTCTGATTTCCCGGTTCTACGTACTGTCATTATGATCCTTATGTTTTAAACAAATACGGATCGTTTAAGCTTAAATTTTTCGCTGAAAAACGAATTACGTTTAGATTGTTTGTTCCGTAAATCAAGTTACACCAATAATGTATTAATATCACAAGTGAATTCGGGCGTTGTTTGAAGCGCTTGAAAGGTCTAGAATGCCTTTTAGGATAACTGGAGGGAAATAACTTGCAGTTTATATAAACGCCGAGGGCTCATGTTATCCTATCTTTTGGGATGACGCTTTATATGCAATAGAGTGATCATGCCTTTTCTGTTTAGACTTGGTTTTTATTTTATTTTTGTTAGTCTTCAGGTAAGCAATGTATTTTATTTTCTACTTGTAACTATTCAAGCTATTGATTTTATATTTATGAACAGTTATTGCAGAGATTTATTATAATATGAGGCTTAAAAAAAATAAAAGTTAAAAAGCACAAAAAGAATGTAATGATGATGATGATAGCAATAGTCATGCACGATGATGATTGGCTGCTATCGTGTTCGTGACTTTTTGCCTTATTCAGTTGCCAAAAAGCACCCTTTTTTTTTTCTTTTTCTTTTTCTCTTTTTTTTTTTTTTCATCTCTCCTAATTATATATACATTTATAACTTAACTTATTAGTAACCATGAATCCCGAATAGTAAGTAGTTGAACCCGTTAACTTTTATTTCTTATATTTTCATCTAAACTTTGTTTGTTTAGCGATTATTTGTTTAAACTTTTATTAATTGGTGACTCTGGTGTTGGAAAGTCTTGTCTTTTACTTCGTTTTGCCGATGATACTTACACAGAAAGTTATATCTCAACTATTGGTGTTGATTTTGTAAGTAATATTTTTATTTTTTTTCTTTACGCTTATATTAATTATCTTTGTAGAAAATTAGAACTATTGAATTAGAAGGAAAAACCGTCAAACTTCAAATTGTAATAAAGATATATTATAAAAAGAAAAAGAAAAAGGGGGTTCGTACTAACAACATTTTTGTTTGTTTCTTATAGTGGGATACTGCAGGTCAAGAACGTTTCCGTACCATCACTTCTTCTTATTACCGTGGTGCTCACGGTATCATTGTTGTCTATGATGTTACAGACGAGGATTCTTTCAATAACGTAAAGCAATGGTTACAAGAAATTGATAGATACGCAGCAGAAGGAGTCAACAAATTATTAGTTGGTAATAAGAGCGATTTGGTTGATAAAAAAGTTGTTACAACTGAGCAAGCAAAGGAGTTTTCAGAGTCATTAAAGATACCACTTTTGGAAACATCCGCCAAGGATGCCACTAATGTTGAACAAGCTTTCTTGACTATGGCCAAGCAAATTAAAGATAGAATGGGTTCTACTATGCAACAAACACAAGCTAAATCAACTGTAAAGGTTGGACAAGGTGCCGCTCTTGAGCCTAAGCAAAGTGGTGGTTGTTGTTAATTATTTTTTTTTATTTGCGCATTGATTACTATTTGTGCTCTTTTTTTTTGTTTTTTTTTTGTTTTTTTGTTTTGTGTTGTTTGTATATATGTCATATACAGACTCGGCGTTATTAAGTTAATAAAAAGACAAGAAATTATTTCCCTTTCTTAATAAAGTCTTTTTCTCTTTTTTTTTTTCTCTCGTTTGAATTTGAATGAAAATCTAGGTTTATAAATACATATAATAACAATAATAAACAGAAATTATGCAAAGTAAGAAAGTTAAAAAAAAACGGTATATAATTAACAAGAATTACTCACTTTGTTCTTCTTTCTTGTGTATATAACTTACAGATCAAGTCGATAGACTATCAGAAGTGCCCAGTATGGATAATACATCATCTTCGTCTACGGTCAATGTTACAGAAGAGAGAAGAAAAGTAGAGATTAATCCAGAGGATATTGAGAGAAAAGAATCGCCACTTCAAAGTAAAGAAACAATGGAAGCACCTCGTACAGCATGGGGAAGGTTTAAACAAAGTAAAACCAGAGTAGCCTTACTTGTCACCTTTGCAACATTGGCAGTACTTGCAGCTATTATTGTACCACTTGTTTTATGTGGTCTTATTACAAAGCAAGATAAACAGCAAGAAGTTAAGCCTAAAATAGTTACACCAAGCTCTCCAGATTACCGAGATCCATTTGATGATACAGCCCGGGTTAACCCATATGCACCACCACTGACAGAAAAGTTTCGGTATGACCAAGGAGATCCAGTGCGTGGTATTAATTTAGGCGGATGGCTTGTACTTGAACCATTTATTACACCTAAAATATTTGAACAAAATGTCACATTAATGGATGAGTATCACCTTTGTAAACACTTGGGGCCGCAAGAAGCCAAGAGACAACTCAAGGAGCATTATGAGACATTTATCACCGAAGCCGACTTCAAGAACATTGCCGAAATGGGATTTAACCATGTACGTATTCCAACGGGACATTGGGCTGTTCAGGTCACACCGGATGAACCTTATGTAGCATTTGAATCCTGGCAGTATTTGATCAAGGGTATCCAATGGGCTCGCAAGTATGGACTCCGTGTTATGGTAGAGCTTCACACTGCTCCTGGTTCTCAAAATGGCTGGAATCATTCTGGGAAATCTGGTGAAATCGGCTTCTTGAACGGTACCGATGGTGATGTTAATGCTCAACGCACAATTCAAATTATAACTGAAATGATTCGCTTCTTTTCTAAACCAGAGTGGTCTAATGTCGTTCCCTTATTTGGTGTACTAAACGAACCTGCTATGATGCAAATTCCCCCAGAAAAGGTCAAGAGCTGGTATGCTGAAAGTTATAATGCTATTAGAAAACTATTAGGTCCTGGTAAAGGTCCTCTTTTAACTTATCATGATGGATTCTACCCACTTAAAACATGGAATGGTTTCTTTGGTAAATTATATGAACGAGTCATGTTGGGTAAATATATATGTTTATGTTTATATTTATTTATTTATTTATTGACAGTTACTTTATTATAGAAACACATTTATACATGATCTTTAATAATGGTCTAGTCTCTATGCCCAGAGAATTACAAGCAGACTTCCCTTGTACTGCCTGGAGACAAGACTTGAAAGACGCTAATGCTGATGCTGGACCTACTATGGTAGGAGAATTCTCTATTGCAACAAATGATTGTGGTAAATATTTAAATGGAGTTGGACTTGGAGCAAGATACGATGGTACATTAAATCAAGAAGGAGCGCCTACTCAACCCGTATGCCCAGAATGTACATGTAAAGGTGTTGATGATTGGAATACATGGACGCCTCACTATAAAGAATTCTTATTAAAGTTTATGGAAAAGCAAATGGATGCATATGAAGTAGGTGTTGGGTGGTTCTATTGGACTTATAAGACTGAAGATCATGTTAATCCTCATTGGGATTATTTATTAGCATGGAAACAAGGATTTGCACCTAAAAATGTAAATTTACGTGCAAATCATTGTGCAATTAATAATAATAATAATACTACTAGTACAAAAACAGAGGGATAAAATTACAGATATTTATTCGTCATCTGGTTTAGAATAAACACTATTTCCTTCAATTAATAATCCTTCGCCAGTTGACTTAATAGGTGTAAATGTATAATCGTCTTGTTCATTATAACATTCTTGCCAATTCTTAATGCCTTCTAAATAATTTACTCTTAAATCAGATCGATATTCATCTAATTTCTCCAAATTCTCAATAGCTAAATCGTGTCCAATTTGTTGAATCTCTTTACTTTGCATTGACATTTTTTGTGCATGATTTACGGCTGAATCTAAAATATCACCCGTTGTGGTCATAAGTTTTCCCATGACTACTCGTAGTACATTATTATACCAAAAAGATATTAATGGTACCGACTGTAATAACCCTATTTACTTCCCTATTTAGAT
>JAIXMO010000102.1:0-47899 GCA_025677825.1 Helicostylum pulchrum | reverse complement strand
CAAAGCGTACTTACCTCTACAGTAGGCTTTTACCTTTTATTGCCAGATTGCTCTAGAATAGCGTCTGCTATTTGGCTTTCGCTTTCAACGTGAGCTAAAAAGACTTTTTTTGATTATAACTTCTGATATTGTTTCTACCCAGTAGGAAAAAAAAAAAATTCTTACAAGCTAGAACCACGCGTTTTATTACCGACCAGTGGGCGCTGTAGTGGCAAGTTCGAAACTAATTAAGATTATAAAATGTTAATAAGAAAAAGCAGTTACACTCTTATATAAACATACTTTCGTGTTTTTTAATGTGGTTATATAAAGCTGTACGATTCGTCTTGTCTTCTCCACAGACGTGACAATGAAATGTACATAATACGCAATTCATGAGTTCAGATGGAGATGAAGAGAAGAAATACTACTAAAACAGGAAGGATTTCTTTTATTTTTTCAAGAAACTCTTCCCCAAAGAAATCCTTCCTGTTTTAGTAGTATTTGTTTGTGCAATCTGCAACGATCTGCATTCTTCTGTTGATGTTATTCGAACACATTTTAACACACACTTGAATGCGCCTTCATCAAATTCAACTTCGTCAGTTTCTTCGTCCTCTGATTCCATCCCGTCTACATCTACATCGTCTACTGCTGACGCGACCTTGTTATCCCCTACTTCTAGCACAAATCCTTCGTCTGCGACAAGTTACAAACATCCAAGTGATAATAGTCTTGAAAGCACAAAGGTGCGTATGTAGATGCCATATTAAAGAAATTAAAACAAGTGTAAAGGTTGCTCACATAATATTATCTATATCTTTTTTTTCTTAGGTCAAAATTATAAAAGGATCGAAAAATATCATATTTGATACAGCATTATCAACAGGGTTATTCCATTAAATACTCCAAGAATATCAAAAGCAGATAGAGAGAAATTATCCAATCATTATATTTTCAGAATGCAAAGTATTGACGACATGTCGGAAGAAGATACAACAGTTATTAGAACCCATCAAGATAATCAACAATGTATTTCTTCCATTGCTGATTATCATTCGAATACGCTGGACATATTGAATCACACTCTTTCATCTAGTAAGTCTCATGTGGATTTATTTGAGTACAGCTATCCCAATCTTGATCCTACTACCGCTACTCAAGATAATAGAAGTTTTTATCGTATGATGAGACATATTCTTCTTAACTTTTCGTCCAAATGTTTCCGCAAAACGCCTATATATTCAAATCACCAATTTTTTCTGCTTTTGAAAACCACCATGAAAAGAGTACACTTTCTTGTTTCTTTTAATATTTATAATGGACTTTATATACGAAAATGGAAACGGTAATATTCGAGATGAAAATGGCGATGAAGTCATGGAGGTAGACGAGGAAATGTACCCAATTGAAGAAGTAACTAGTTTTAGTCAGTACATAAACTTAAGCCCCCTAAAAAACTTAAACAAGAAAAAATAAAAAAAGACGTAGTAAAATTAGCATAAAGTTATTGCTAAAGAGAGATTCTTCTTTTTGGTCTACGAAAAAGGAATGGGTATCAGAGATGCTGCGAAAGAATTAAACGTATCTCATCCGACTGCGCAAAACTAGACAAATACAAATAACCCCCCCCAAAGATGTTATTGAAAGAGAGGAACGTAGTGGTAAGGCTGTTGGAAGACCACCAATTTTGGTGGAAGAGCATGAGAAATCATTGCATGAACTAATTGATGAGAAACCGTCGCTTGTGGTATCCGGGGTTATGGATGATATAACGACTAAATTTTCCGGATTAACTATTTCTAAGAGTGTACTTTACAAGCATACGACAGAAAAATGCAGAATTATTCTTAAAAGAGCTCATTTCCATTCTGTTGAGAGGAGCTCCGTAGATAAAAACGAGGAAAGACATGACTGGGTTCAAAGATGGTTGAGGACTGACATAGATTATACTAGCAATTGTATATTTATCGATGAGTCCGCATTTCATATTAATATGAAGAGAAGTTTCGCCTGGTCACGAAAAGGAGAAAGAGCAGTTGCTGTTGTTCTAAAAACCAGAGCTAAAACCACTACTACACCTGGTGCAGTTTCTCCTAAAGGTACAATAAATATGTATAAAAGAACTTGGGTCCAAAAAACGTTTAAAAAATAAACCCCATTATTTATTATAACTGCAGTGATTTCTTATGTGAGCGATTATTTAAACCCAGGTATCTCAGTGAGCTTTTTTCTTTAGAAGTAAATTATTCACTGCATGATAATAAGGGTATGTTCGATATAAGGGTGGCTTTCTTCCACTTTTCGGCCACCCTTAAATAGAGCCGCTACTGTACCACTTACAGCACAAATATTTTACCTGCTGCAATACAGCTATGATATTTAGCATCTCGATGCTAATTAACCAAGTTATTATTATGTACAACAGAACAGAATATTATATGAATGTTTTTTTTTATTTAGCAATAAATTGTGTTTTAAAAGAGAGGGGGGATTTACTCATCCTCATCACTCATGATACGGTTACGCTTATGTCTTCTAACAACGATTTCTTCTTCTTCATCGTCATCATCGTTACCATAATCAGCATCTTCTTCCTCCTCCTCGTCTTCATCATCACTATAACGAGACCGCTTGGCGTACTTATCCATACCCGATTTCTTTACTTGAGCCAACCTGTTCTCTCTTGATCTTTCTTCTTCCTCGTCATACTCATCATCATCGACGACGAAATCGTCTTCGTACCTATCTTGAGCCTGACTGCCCGCAGCGTTACGGGAAGGATAATCCGCGGTATCGTAGTCACCGAAATCATGGTTACGACGGCTGCTTGTGGCATCTCCGTAACGCATATCGACCTTTCTACGCTGCAATTCTAATTTCTTTTGAGCCTTTAAACGCTCGTTTTCTTGCGACTCAAGTTCTTGCTTCATCAACTCGGGATCCTTTTCAGTAAAGAACATTTTGGTCCTGTTCTTCTTGACTTGCTTATCGGCGATTTGGGCAGTCAGGTTACGATGCGTGTCACTGGTAAGTCCACTGGGCATAAATGCCATTAAATCTGTAAATTCAGTTTGACTCTCTAATGCGCCGGATCCAGTTTGATGTGCTAATAAAAATGAGTGGTCGTCTACTCCAATAGGCTTTGTACCAATATCGAAACATTCGTCACCCAACATTAACGATTTTCTACCATCTTCCCATTCTACAATATGTGCATTGGATTCCATGGTCTAAAATAAGGTTGGTTAAACAAAAGGAATTTATATATATTCATACATATAAAACTTACCTCCATACCGTTTTTTCTTACTCGTCTCCATCGAATCATACTTTCAATTTGTTCACGAATTGCTTCTTGTTCTTGTACGGCAGTTAAACCTTCTTCGATTTGAACTTCAAATTCGGATGGTACAAAGGGGTTGACTTCTATATCCAAAAAACGCGGTAATTTTGCTAAATAATACTGTACATATCAAACAAGTTAACAAAATATATAAACGACAAGCATATAAAGTTTTGGTTTACCTTGTTGTTGTCACTGTAAGGAACAGGTAATTGTGGCATTTCAAGTGATACTTCAACGCGTTGTTTTTTATTTATCTGATCATCGTATTCATCATACTCTTCTCTTTCCTCCTCTTCATATCTTGCAGGACTTCTGGTATCTTCGTCTTCAGACGATTCAAGGCGACTAGTTTAACATTTTTAAAAATGAGTATATATAAAAAAAAGTAAAAAAAAAGTTTTCTAGTATTAAACCTTCTTTGTTTTAATGTTTGTCTTTTATCTTCTTCGTCTGATTCCGATTCGTCATCACTACCAAATAAGTTATCGAGATCGTTTGATTTATTTGTAGGTTGTTGTGCTGGTGCTGGTACTGGTGGTGGTGGTGGTGATGCGGCAGCAACAGGCGATGGGTTATTTTCTTCTACAGACGATTGAGAACGTCCATCATCAATATCCGAGGCTTCGTCTTCAGAGCCAAAGAGATCTCCAAAGTCGTGATCAGAAGCACTTTCATTATCGTCGCCGTATGACATTATGTTAAAGAATAAAAAAAGAGTTTGAAAAAAAAAAGAGATAGAGAGATAGAGAGAAAGGTAAATAAACACCCAAAAAAGCGAAGTCACTTTTAAGCACCAGATTTATAAGGCAGGATTAAATTCAAAACACCAAAAAAAAAGATGAGCATGTTACTTGTAAATGATATACTACTACGTAAGAACTAATACATGTATATATAAAAAAAAAATAGTGTACTCAAAAAGTTTATTTGAAACTTTTTTTTTTTCGTGTTTATTTTACGCGAGCAATACCTGAAGCTCTTTTGCCAATTGTACCTCTGCACAAACTACTACCACAATGACACCTTTGTTGACTTTCAACGGATCCATTAAACGTCGAGAAATTATAATCGTAAAACAATTCAGTGTGTGCCTTAATATCTTTTGACGCGAATACACCATAATGTGATTCTCCTTTAAGTGACCTAGTAACAAAAAAGAGAAAAGAATTAGCAACCACACACACATTTAAAAAAAAATTAAATAGCAATATACCACTTTTCTATATGACAATTAGGGTCACAGCTATGGTTAATAAACCTAGCTTCAGTTCCTTTTGTACACGCATCAATGACTTCACCATTACAATAGTCTAAAAAGTAAAAGTTCTTCTCATTGACGTACGTTGTACACATTCTTTCTTCGCACAATTGATGCGAGATGATTTCTCCACGGTACTCAATAACAAGTTCTCCCTTTTTAATATCTACATTGGTGCGAAGTCCCCAACCTCGATGGTCTGTTTGAAATACTTGTAATCCCTTTTTTCTTTCTTTGCGTTGAAACCTTGTGTTAGAGCATTTGGTACCGCAAGGACAGCATTTAGGATCACACTCATAAAACAACATTCTACCAAAAAAAAAAAAAAAAGGAGAAAGGGTTAGTCTTTTTTGACACGTATACACCATTTCTTCATACCTATTAATACAATCGTCGCCACACCCAGACTGATCCTTTTCTGTTGGTGGTAAACAATGACAAACAGCCTGTTCATCCAACCTGTGTTGAGGCTTTCTCTCGACAAATATATTTGACCTGATTCTGGTGAAGAAAGGTTCTCTATCTGCCATTAAACCTTTAATCAGCCCCAAATCTCTTTCTTGCAAAATATCAGCGGGTAATTCAAACTCTTTTGCCTTGGACATCAAGAATTCGCCGTGATGAATAGGCAAGTTAATTTTAAACGCACAGGGGGGATCTTTTGAATCGACGAGACGAGTTTCGACGGAATAAAGACCGTGTTTGATGTACTGCTTTTGATGATGGAGTAAGTGGCTCTTTTTAGAGTCTTGGCTGGGTGATTTTTTTTCAATGATCGCGTTGGGTTCTTTTGACCATTTTAATCCACACGCATTACAAAGTCTACAACACACAAAGAATTAAAATAAAAAATAACAAAATAATTGAATATATATACTTACGTTCGATAACCGTAGGGGCCTCTTCGCCATAAAGGAGTATTGGTTGTATTACAATGTGTACAAGTACCAGGTATAATCACAGGCGTCGGAGGAGGTGTTAATTCTTTCGGTGGCGGTGGAGGAGATGGTGGTGCAGGAGGTAGTGGTGGAGATGGTAGTTTCATTATTTTTTGTT
The DNA here is from genome assembly GCA_025677825.1 of Helicostylum pulchrum. Lineage (NCBI taxonomy): Eukaryota > Fungi > Mucoromycota > Mucoromycetes > Mucorales > Mucoraceae > Helicostylum > Helicostylum pulchrum. The sequence continues at coordinate 42,257 of JAIXMO010000102.1, read as the reverse complement.
CTTTATCATCTCGCTTTTTAGACTTTTTCAATTTTTTGGATTTACCATATTTTCTTTTTGGGATATTATAAAACGGAGGAGGATATGTAGTTGAACTGTATCCCTCTTTTGGTTTACCTATTGTTTTCCAACGAAGATGACAAGCGTTACATAAACTACCAAAAAAAAAAAGGTTAACAAAAAACCCCTTTTGTTGCTGTATTAAATAATTTTTTTTTTTTACCTTAGTGGACCACCGGGTCCATATCGCCATCTAGGCGTTTCTATGGTTCCACACCTTTGACACCACTTACAACCTTTAGGTAATTGGACCAAGGGAAGTTGTGGCTTGTTTAAATCTTCTTCTACTTTTACATCAGATAAGGTCTTTCTTTTTTTATTCTCGAGTTCTTGAGGTGGAGGAGAAGGTAAAAGATTGGATGTGTCTTTTAATATTAAAAACGCGTCTTCAGTCTTGGCAAGAAATGTATCATTTAAGGTTGGTATCGGCGTAGATTCATTGCAATCGCTCGTTGGTGTAAGGGATTCGGTTGAAATAGGATGGGTTTCGAATAACAAGGTACTGGCCATTTTTCTTCCTTTTTTTGATACAAAAAAAAAAAAAATAGGTGTCTTGGATGGGGGGTATCTAATCTATTTTAGTGGGGGGGGGGAGGTTGTGCAAGATAAAAAACTAGTACAGTTCGCTTATCTTGTAAAAGCAAACTTTGGTAGGATGATTACTTGCTAAAAAAACGTTTGTTTCTTTTTTAGTGATATCAGCTGCGAAAAAAGAGAGCCGTGTAGTTAATACCTCTTTTTCTTTTTTTCAAGGCAATAAATGCTACGCTATTTCATATTTTCTCTCTCTCTCTCTCCCCTCTTTACACACTAAAAAAAAAAAAACCCTCCAATGCTTACTATATATGATAAAATTAAAAGGAACAACGAAAAAAAAAAAAAAAATAGAAAAAAAGAGAGAAAAAACTAGAAAAAAAAAAAGGGGAAAGCTTTAACGAATATATAAAATAGCAGTCCTTTTTAGGGTTTTTTTTTCTTACCCCACTTCAATTCGGTAAAGTCAGTCACTTTTACATTGTATTTCTTACCAAAGTCGAGTAAACAATGCGGATCAAAAAACCATCTTGAAGCTGGTGTGAGCGTGAAATCTTCCAGAATAGGATGCACACTCTCATTTGCTGACATCATTTTGTTTATTCCTTGGGTTTTTTCTTTTTTCTTTTCTTTCGACAAACACATGGCTTTTTTTTATCACTCGGCGTTTCGTTAGTCTTCAACTGTTATTTTAGTTCCTGCAGCTGTACTATCGTATAATACAGTAATGGTTAAAACGTACGTCTGGGTATTTTTCCTCTGGGCTTTTAATGTTCAGTTCGCTTAAACTGATTACAAGTAATTTCGTCTATTTTCTACATAGTACCATGTACTATTGCCAATATACAACTTATTAACTTTATTATATATATTCTCTCTGAGGACCAATTAACTTTCAACGGATTTTAGGTAAGTTTTACTTACTTAATAACACGATGGTCAAAGGGTTGCTATTAGCCATTGGTTTTGATATGGAGAACATATCGGTATCTAAGAACGGACCTGTAGTGTCTTCGTGCCCTGCCCACTTTCTAGCAGGAGGTATTGATTTGGTTCAGCCGTGAAAGACCGGTAGGGTCCACCAAGCCGTGCTCATTTCGACTAGCGCTATGACACGCCTAACTCTTGCCAACATGCGGGTTAAGAGCGTCTCTTTGTCTAAAGGTTTTGACTTGTGCACATATTAGTATCTAAGAACGGACCGGTAGGGTCCTCGTGCCTTGCTCGTTTTAAGTAGATATTGATATGGTGTAATTGTGAAAGATCGGCGGACCTGCCCATTTAAAAAACTTGTCGATAGCCATATCGAAGACAGAGAGAAGCGAAGCAAGCTGCTTCTAGATTATGATCTCTGGAAGAAAAAAAAACGAAGCAAGGCTGTGCTGGGAGCGAAGGTTTGGAGCCGATTCAGTAGTAGCTACCTCTGCTGTATCTCCTTCTGTTACCGTTCCCTAACGAAGTCTGACATCCATCTGGAATTGAGCACCTGATTTCAAGCATCTTTTTCTGCCTCTGTAGTATCTTCTTCTGTTTCTGCTACTACTACCAAAGCATTGGGGCTAAATAATTTCCTCAAAGAAAATTTGAATGATTATTTGGATCCTTCGAAGCATTGTGTTATTGATAGTATAGATGTATCTATCTGTTTCAATAACTATCACAACCAAATTCAACAAGTAGTCGCAACTAAGCACTTAAAATACAAGAGTACTATGAAGAGTACTACACTGGTATATCGGCTCTTTCTTCTATTTTATTAAGGTGCGCCTGGAGGAGATTTTTTGTCTTTTTTTACTTTAAAATATTATCATCAATAGCTTAATAAAAATACCAAGTTTAAAGAGGATGAACGACCTTTAAGAAAATAAAAGTCAAGCAGGTGGCAAAAATGTCGCGTTTTTTTTTGAGTTTCCTTTCGCCAAACAAGTGTTACGTAAGAATGATCGATTTTATCATTTTTTTTTGTCATTTTTTTTTAGAATAGATAAATCATTTTTCTTCCTCTTTATTTTTATTACAATGCATACTATTAGTAAGTTTTTCATATGTGTACTTTTTTAAAGGATGTTTATTCACTTATTATTCTGTATTTTTTTTTTGCGTTTTTGTTTTCTTTATTTCCGTAAAAAAGGACACGGTTTCCCCAAAGCAACTGCTAGGCATAAGCTAGCGCAAGGCTCAATTATTGTATGCTACTTACAAGAAATATTGATGTCAATGCAATCCAGAAATTTGCCCAAGTTCACAAGAATAGATATCCTCTGATGATACTTCTGTTTGTAAGAGTTTTATACAAACAGAATATCTATTAGATATATTATTCAAATGACACGACTCTTGTACATTAGAGGCGAAATCAATCAAAACCAAGCATATAAATGAATTGGTGAAGCTATGTAAAGAGCTGTAAGGCTCTATAAAAGCTATACAAGGTGATGGCTATTACGATATTTTTGTTTCTGGTATTTTGATGAAAGGAGATCGATGTCATATATATTGTACGGATCACATATTTGATGGACTATACCATGCTGTACTACTTAAAACAATCGATTTTCCAGGAGATTGCAACCAAATGCATCTGTTACAATCTATATTTCCTGCGTTTCAAAATTTACAGACCATTGTTAATGCAGATGCATTAACATTAAGAAACCGTCCTCTGCCCGTCACTCGTCTTTTGGATGATATTGTCTCTATGCATACACCAATCATTATCAGACCCACTAAACGTAAGATAGATAAAAACGGTCCTGCTGTACAACATGCCAGACGAAGATCATTCTAGGCTTACAATTAACCTCCTCTCCTCTTACCGTTACCATCCTCTTACCGCTATCCTCCTCTTATCGTTATCCTCCTCTTAAAATTACCCCCTCTTACAATTGCCTCCCTTTCCCTCTTATATTTACCCTTTTTTTTTTATCTCTAAAGCACTCATATTTAAGTCTTACTACAAATAAAGCGTTCACATTTTTTATTTCATAACTACATTTGAAAAGAGCGATGGCTCTGTCTTTATAAGAGTTTAAAGAGAAAAAGAGAAGGATACTACAGGAATCTTTTTCTGATAAACTATTCGAATAAAAACAGAATTTAATCGTAGGTTTTTCTCATTTGTTGCAAATTATTTAATCGTGTGTGGTTATCTGCCTAATATTCTTTGTCAAAAGAAATTAAAAGAATTACCGGCTTTTTTTGTTATGAGCAATTGTCAAGTAAAAAAATCTTAGTGTAGTTGATCAGTGCAAGTTAAAAGTTTGGAAGCATGTGATTAAACCAGAATCTAGGATTGAGCGGGAAAATACGCAATAGTTCTATGTTGTAACGATATTTATCCGTAACGTTTGTATTGAAGTCATTGCTAATTATCATACGTATCTTATTGGACATATGGATAATTATGTATGAATCAACGTAAGTAGAGGACTCGGAGGATAAGCTTTTATAAAAAACTGCACCTGATTATCTGAAACGAAAAGTAGCTTGTCTGTCCAAGTTGTATCAGCTGGCCAAAGCCGACATTATGATTTCTGAGAATGGGGTAATATGATTTTTCAACAGTCATATTTTTTTTTTTTGCAAAATGGACTTTACTGTAGCAGATGCGTCCCCTAAATTATCGGGTAAAAATTGAATAAAATGAAGAATGCTAATTGACATTTTATCCACTCTTCTTTTTTTACTTTCCTACAACAACAATGGGAAAAAACAAGATATCAAGCGCTCGTAGTAGATTATTCTCTCCTTGGCAATTATCTGATACGAATACAAAGAACAGTTATAATCATCAATTTGATCTGTACGGAAAGAATGGTGATTTTGAGGTATACACTTCGGTATTATCTATCTGCATATATACTAATTTTTTTTTTAAAAAAAGGCGTCTATTATGGACCAAGGTATGACTAGAGCTATTCTTCAAATCGAAAAAGAGCAATTGGATCGTATGGAACGAAACAGAGACGAAGAAAATACACCCGAGTAAGTGAATTAATCCCGCATTATATGCTTACCATCTAGTTAATTTTTTTTCCCGCCAGCCGTTCTGCATTGTCAACTGCTCAAAATTTAGGTACTCAAGATTGTCTATTACTATTATCAGAGAACATTCTACCTCAATTATCCTTGGAAGATCAAGCAATGCATAGCATTTTCTTTGACCCGACTCAAGTACAACCGCTAATCACTTTACAGCAAGTAGTTGCCGAAAAAGAACTACCCTCACCAGGTATACATTAATTTTTTTTTTACAATATATATGCTCATGCTGCGTTAGGATCGGAACCTTCTTTATGCTCATCTGATTCACAAGTCAGACAAGTATATACAAGGTAATACAGAATAAATTTCGCAACGTTTTTTTATGCTTAAATTCTGTATATTAGAATTGGTGAATACCTTGCTCGATATCAGTCGGGAAAATTGCCAAAAGCGTTTAAAATTATACCTTCTTTGCCTAACTGGGACGATATCCTCTTACTTACAAAACCCCACTTATGGTCTCCTTACGCTACACTCGAAGCTACCAAAGTATTTACCACTACTGTCAAAGCTACCCAAACAAAGCAGTAAGCACACCTTTTTGAAAAATCATTTCTCTCCTTCCTTTAAACTCATATAAATTTTAGATTCTTTCAGCTGGTATTATTGCATAATCTAAGACTCAACCTTACGAAAAACAATCAAACTCGTCTCGACATGCCTTTATACCTATCGTTACAAAAGAGTTTAAAAAAGGCACCTGCGTTATTCCTCAAGGGATTACTGATCCCATTATGCGAATCCAAAGTCTGTACGGTGTTGGAAGCTTCGGTTCTTGCTCGCGTGATTGTGCAAAGCCAATTCCCTGTTCTCCAATCAGCTACAGCGCTTTTGAAACTCTCCGAGTTGCCGTTTACTTTACCTATCGGGATACTGATACTTGTGTTCTTGGAAAAGAAGCAGGCTTTACCATATCGCGTTGTGGATACTTTGGTGTTGAAGTATTTCTCTCAAAAGCAAGAGTTGGGAAGTAGTATGGTGATGCCGCATGTTTGGTTTCAAGCTTTATATACGTTTGTTAAAAGGTATATATAGTATATACAACTTTGCAAAAATAGGGTTCTTAAATTATTTTTTTAGTTATGGTATGGAATTAGTGCCAATGCAAAAAAGAAAGTTATTGGACTTAATTCAAAATATTCAACAACATGAAATGTCAAAGTATATTGAAAAAGCTATTACCATTAATGAAACTGATGATTTTGATACAGAAGAAAGTGACGAATCCCTCTCTGATGATAATTATGATACAATGATGGATGAATAACTTATTTTATTACAGCAACAGCAACAACAAAAAACGGTTTTCTTTTTTTAATTATCCAAAGGTCTACACATAAAAAATATATGTTTAGTATACTATCACTTTTTTTTAAAAAAATAAATAAAACTCTCTATTTTTTTACCTATTAAAACCACCTCTACGATTCATATACTGACGATATTTTATAGGTTTACGAATCTTTGCACCAGATACATCAGTTCCTGGAACCTTTTTGTTTTTAGTTGTATCGAACCCTCCAAAGCCCATCAACTTCATCATCTTTGTCTCTTCATCATCTTCTTCATCATTATCATCATCGTGCTCTGTATCTACTTCCATCGCTTTATCGGATTTTACTTCTTCCTTCTTTTTCGCAGGTGGTGAAATTGGTCTGGTATCTGAAGAACGACGTCTGCGATATCTAGGTGGTGAATTGGACCGACTGCGACTTTTATATCTTCTACCGCGATCTAATCCTAAATGTTAAAAACGAAATATATTATACACAATAAAAAATAAATACTTTACCTCTACGATCTGGGCTTCTTTCGGTTCTTCTGTCTCTGCGAGGTGGAGATCTACTGACTCTTGAGCGTCCACGTTGATCTCTATCGAAACTATCATCTCTACGTCTTCTGTAACGAGGAGAAGGTGACCTAGACCTCGAACGAGGGTTATCCAAGTCTCTGTAATCTCTTTCTCTTTGTTTACTCGTGTATCGTTTAGGTGAAGGTGATCTTGCCATTACTTGGGAAAAACTTTTTGCTTGAAAAAAAAAAGAAAACACACGCGAATTGGGGCAGTGTGTGCATTATACTTTCGGCGAAACAGCGTGACTGATTTTTTTTATTTGACTTATAAAAAAAAAGATAGAGAAAGAGGAAACATTCCCCTTTTTCATTCATCAATAAGTGGCTTTTCCCAGATTTATATAATGGCAACTGTTAACATTTCAAAAGATAACAAGACAACTTTATTTGTTGGTAAGTCTTTGAACTAATAAAGAATATCTCGTGTTTTTAACTGTTTTTTTTTTAAAAAAAGGTGGTGTCGATCAACAAACTACAGAAGCTATATTACACGCTGCATTTATTCCTTTCGGTGAAGTTGTAGCAGTTCAATTACCCCTTGACAACTCTCGAAGTAAGAATCATTACACACGCGCACACATATACCTTGTAAAGACGTACAAAAGAGACTTATATATATTTATTTTGTAGATGCCAGGGAAAATGCACATAAAGGATTTGGATTTGTTGAATTTGAGTTACCTGAAGATGCACAAGCAGCTATTGACAATATGCATTTATCAGAGTTACTTGGTAAAGTAATTAAAGTTCAAATCGCTAAACCTCATAATATCACTGCTACTTCTCATCGCGCCGGTAAAGTTTTCATTTACTTTCTTTACGTACATATACATGCAGTACTAAAATCTTGGACTCTTTTTAGTTTGGACGGAAGAAGCTTGGTTACAGAAATATGCTAACGCAGAGGACACGAAAGAAACAACCGAAGAGAAAAAACCAACTGAAACTGAGGATAGTGATAACGAGGATAACGATGATGAGAAAGAACCCACAGCCACTAGATCTTCTCCTACTCAAGGTGGAAAGTCTCGTGTATATTTAGATATTCAAATTGGATCTTCTTTAGCAGGACGGGTTGAAATTGAGGTATAAGAGCCAACGATGAGAATCAATTTTTTTTATAAGAAGGTAGATACTGACAGTTTTTTTGTTTTTGTTAAATTTAGCTTCGTGGTGATGTTGTACCAAAGACAGCAGGTAAAACAGATACAAATATCAAAGAATTAACGCGTCATAATACTAAACGACACGTATAAAAAAAAATAGAAAATTTCAGAGCATTATGTACAGGTGAAGTAGGGTACGGATTCAAAAACTCAGTGTTCCATCGTATCATTCCTCAATTTATGTGTCAAGGTGGTGATATCACAAAGGGTAACGGTACAGGTGGTAAATCTATCTACGGTGCTAAATTTGCAGATGAAAACTTTACATTAAAGCATACCGAACCAGTAAGTTTATACAGACACGCACATATATACGAGATTCATAACAGTACTTATATAAATTTTAGGGAACCTTATCAATGGCTAATTCTGGTCCCAACACAAACGGAAGCCAGTTCTTTATTTGTACAGAAAAGACTGCTTGGTTAGATGGTAAACATGTTGTTTTTGGAAGAGTTGTATCCGGTATGAACGTAGTACGCGAAATGGAAAGATGTGGATCATCGAATGGAAAGCCTTCAAAACGTGTATCTATTGTAGATTGTGGTCAACTTTAAAAAAATTAGAGAGAAAATTTCAGTGATAATAATAAAAAAAAAGGGAAACCTCTTTTTATGTATACAGGATTTATGCAACAATCTACCGTGAGAACGGCAGAAAGAAAAAAAATAACCACTTGATTGGGCTAAAAAAAAGAAAGCATATGTGTGTATATCTAATAGGGGCTACTTTATCAAAAAAAAAAAAAAAACAAGTGTGTTGTTTAAAAATAATAATACACGCGTTATATCTTCATATGCTTAATTTCGATAAATAGAATGGGTAAACGTAAACTATCTTACAGGTTTTATTACTGAGAAGGGGAGAAAAAAGCACACTATTTACTATTATTCGTTATGTAGTTTGATTAGTAGTCTCCACCGCCACCACCACCACCATAGCCTCCTCCACCACCATAGCCTCCTCCACCACCACCGTAGCCTCCTCCGCCACCTTGATAGCCACCACCACCGTAGCCTCCTCCTCCACCTTGATAGCCACCACCACCTCCACCGGCACTAGGTCTAGCATTAGCAAGGTTGACTTTGATTGCACGACCATCTAATTCAGTCTCATTCATTCCTGCTACAGCTGCGCTAGCTTCAGATTCTCCAGAAAAAGTAACAAACGCGAACCCTCTTGAACGACCTACACAAAAAATGTTAATACATTTAGATAAAAAAAAGTATGCGTAATATAAAACTTTACCAGTATCACGATCTCTCATAACAATTGAGTCAACAACTTGACCATACTGTTCGAAAGCTTGTCTGAGAGAGTCATCAGTTGTGTTCCAAGACAAGTTACCAACGTAAATTTTAGCCATTTTATTATTCTTTTTTTTTTTTAAAAGAAACAAGGGTGGGTAAAAAAAATTCTCTCTTTTTTTCTTTTTATAATGCAGTTTAAGGAGATAAAAACCAAGATGTAGTGAATCATTCACCAATCATATCGAGCTTAAAGCGTCGTCATCAAAACAAACAAATTGTCTTGAATGCATGATCAAGAGCTTTTTGGACGCGTAATTGCTTTTTTTTTTTACTCCCTCATTTAACAGCAGAATTTTTTTTTCAAGCTTTACTCTTGATACTTATATTATGACCCTTTCTTTTTTATATATATAAAAGTACTTGATAAAAAACAGGGCTACGTTTTATCAAAAAATGGGCATTCAATAATAATATACGTTTACTAGGCTGGTGTAACGCCAAGGCCTAATAAACTACAAAAGAATTAATGTATACGTAATGAATATATATCCGTTTAAAACGCCATATTTATGTCCATCTCCGTGATTTACAAAACTTAAACAAAGAAGTCATTCATTATACACATTTTTATATGATTTATGCATGCCGTGTCTAAAAACGCTTGGTAATGAATACCACTTTATAAAATAAAATAAAACTAGTTCTTTTAGGAGACTATAATGGAAAATTATTATTAAGAAAGGAAGTAAACTGAAATTTATTTAACAAGTTTTGATCGCGAAAAAAGTACAGGATTTTTGTTTGCATTTACCAACCTCCACCTCCACCTCCACCACCGCTACCGCCATAGCCACCACCTCCACCACCTTGATAGCCACCACTTTGATAGCCACCACCGCCTCCACCACCGTAACCACCGCCGCCGCCACCACCGCTAGCACGGTCAGTAGCCTTGTCAACTCTGATGCGTCTACCTTCAAATTCTTGATCATTCATAGCCTCGACAGCCTTAGTAGCATCATCATCGTTTGAGAATTTAACAAAACCGAAGCCTCTAGAGCGGCCTTTACAAGAAGAAGAAAAACGTTTTAGAACATTGTATGTACACACGCACTCACACAAAGAAATATAACTTACCAGTATCACGATCCTTTACAACAGTTGCTTCTACAACGTCTCCAAACTCTTCAAACTTTTGACGAAGAGATTGATCTTCTGTTTGCCAAGCAAGTCCACCAACAAAAAGTTTACTCATAATATAAAATGTATAGAAAAGAGAAAAACAATATAGTAATTACAGATAAATTTCTTTCTTTTATCTTTCTTTTTTTTTCTCTTTTTTAAGGAGTAAAATAAAGTTTTTCTGAGACAATGTTTTTAAAAATAAACAATCTTGGCTATATCGGGTCTTTTGAGGTACCCGCATCTCGCTTGTTAAAGACCTTTTTTTTTTTTTTCGCTGAAAACTTTTAAAGCCTAGCGACAGACTAAATTTTTCTCTATTAATACGTATTGAACGCGTAATATTAAAATTATTACAGCTGCAGCTCGATTTAAGGGTGGCCGAAATCAGGAAAAGAAAATACTCCCCCTAAATCGAACACTCCCTTATAAATCGAACATACCCTTATATCGAACGTATCGTTAAATCAAATATACCCTTTATCGAATATACCCTTAGATCAAACAGCGGACGAGACAATTATCTATCCAGCACAAGTATTTTTTTGGTGCTTATTCCAAGTAGTGACAATATAATATAGTTCTCTGATACATCCATAAATAAACAACGACTCATAAATAATGTAATTAGAAGTAAATACTACGAAACTATTTGACGAGTAAAACAACAATGCTACCAGTTAAAGAGAATGGCTCAAACAAAAAAACATTTTATTATGTTTACGTCAGACTATGTTAATAATTGTATAATATACAAGTATTTTTTTAACAATACTTTTTATGTTACACTCTGTAATGTACAGCTGCCTTTTCTACGTAATAAATTCGGTCTCGACAATTCATATCAGCAGTTCTATAAGGTCACCAGCAACTTTTAAACTCAAAGTTTGAAAAGGGTTAAAAGCTTTTATTTATAGTCAATGAAGGATGAAAAAATACAGAAAGGAATGTATTGTGTGTGGTTGATGCATAATATATATAATTTTTCATCAAGTTTTTGTGTAAATGAAAAAAAGGTAACAAATCTGGGTAAGATTTTTTTTATAACGAATCCTGGAGGATTTATGCAAAAGCGTTCTTCTTTGGCGGTCATTTAATTTTGACAGGAAAATTTTTGCTTTGGCAAGGAAGCAAGTTTCTTGTAGTAATCCTGCTTGGCTCGAGCGAAAATTAAAAGAGAATTTTCAACGACCTTTCATACTGGAGCTGTATTTTCGAATTCAACCGATAAGCCATTAGAGTTGATGAAGCCCCAAGAATCGCCAAGAGTTCTTGCAGGAGGATATTTGGTACGTTTTTCTTAAGGGCCACAGCCTAAATTTTTCGGGAAAGAAAGTAAGGCCCCCATTCCATACCTAAAGTTATGTTTCTAGACTTAGAAAAATATACTTGGATTAGAATGAGACAAAAAGAAAATATGCGACATTTTTTTTTTGGGGGGTTGGGGTACGCGCACTTTTATATCAAGCATTTTCGTTTTCTTTATTTCCGTACAAAAGGACGCGGTTCTTCATAAAAGCAACCGTTGAGAATAACACAGGGCCATGTGATTCGTTAAATTTACTTTTCTTTCAGCTCTAAAAAAACAGAATAACTAATAAATATAAACTCTATTAAAAAGTACGAATATATAAAAAAACTTACTGGTGATATACATTGTAAAAGAAAAGAGGAAAAAAGGTGATTTATCTATTCTAAAAAAAAATGGCCGAATAAATACATCTTGCGCTGATAAAATGGGTGGTCACTTTTGACTGATGTGATCTATTTAATCATGCAAGAAATTCAGAAAAATTAGAGCAAGTAATAAAAAAGCGAATTGGACGTTTTCAAACCTAATAGCTCTGGGAATATGCCTTTTTTTTTAATAATTACAACTATATATCTTTAGTAAAACAAATAAACACTTGTAAGAGCCCGTCCCTAAGAGGATCGCTATTTAAACAAGGTGTTTCAGTTAACTTTTCAATTATGAAGTCTGTACCGGGTACAGTAGCGGCTCTATTCAAGGGTAGCCGAAATCTGGAAGAAACCCAGTGGATAATTACTGCTAAAGAAAAAAGCTCACTGAGATACCTGAGTTCGAATAATCGCTCATATAAGAAATCACTGCTGAAATTAGCAGCTATAATAAATATTGGTTTATATTTTTTAAAAAAACAGGAAACGCTTTTTGGACTCAAGTTTTTTAATACAGAATAGTTGTTTTAAATATATCTTTGATAAAAAAAATTAAAAACGTACTTTTTTGTTTTTTTTTCGATTTTCATTTTTGGGGGTCAACCCCTTTTGTGTTTTTGTGGTTAATTTATAGTTACTCCTAATCCAACTTGCCTATCTTTGTGAAAAAAACATGAATAGTTTAGCACCTGTTTAGACGCTTCTAAACCATTTTAGATCATATTTTTAATGCAAAAACTGAAAGAGTAATCTCTGTTTTAGACGTTCTTTTTTTGGGTAAAAAATTACACTTTTTTAGTGTAACATCGTGTAGCCATTTTCAGAGCTTCGCGATTACATAAAATATAGTTTTTTATTGCCGTAATTGGTTTTAGCACCGAATGTAGATATTTAAAAAATATATATAGGATGTGCATAAAAGAAAGCGCTATATCCAAAATTGAGCGAGAAAACGCGCTTTAAAGAAATCGCTATTTTAAGGGCCGCTTAACTCAAATTTTAGCAAAAAAAACAAACGTCTAAATCAGTGATTACTCCTTCAATTTTTGTATTAAAAATATAGTTTTAAATGGATTAGATGCGCCTAAAAGAGCACTATTGGATCCATAGTTTTTTACAAAAAAAAACAAAGTAGATCTGGAGCAAGTTTAAAATAACCGCAAAAACACAAAAGGGGTTGACCCGCCAAAATGACCAAAAAAGCCAAAAATGACCAACCAAAAAAAAAGTGAAAAAAATCGAAAAAATAAAAACCAACAAGTAGTTTTTAATTATTGTTATTAAAAACAGCATATTAAAGACTAACTTTTACTAAAATACTTGGATAAAAGAAACATTTCCTGATGTTTAATTTCACAAAGGAAAAACCTTACTTCGATTGCCGAAAAATGACCTTTTTTAGAAGTTACATCTAAACCTTCACTTAAAAACACGCGTTTTTAAGAAGATAATGAATAGGCAATAATGGATTATAATACTTTAAATAGTTCCTGAGCTAACCCAAGTTATTGTAAAAAAAATTTTGGTGTGTATTGTTTTCTACAAGAGCTCAAACATTAAAATTACATTAATTTCTATTAAAATTTTATTGCTGTCAATTAAGAATTTGAAGAGCTATTTATCAGAATACCATATAACAATGCATTTAAAAACTACTTTCTATGGCAGATAGGACTAAAAGGTATCTTTGTGTTTACTTTATTTGGTTTATATTGCGTCCCTTCTTAATATTTTATCGCTTAGAAACCCTCCGTATTTAATCACTGTTCCTAATGAATTTTCTAAAGATTCCCTGCTGACACACACTCCATTCAAGTTTAGATTTATTGTCTTTGTATTTTAATTACTTTGCAAGATTGATTTCATTATCCTTTCTCTATTATTTTTATTATTACCCCTTTGTTTTAATAACATCGATTTGATTGTATACTTTTGAAGACTATATAATTAAGACTTTTTTGAATTTATTTTATATATTTTGTAGTGTTGTGAAAATGTATCCCACCCTTAAATCTAATAGAGGTATTAAAGCTGGGGGGGGGGGGGACCGGGTATGTTTTGGAGAAATTCACGATCCTACCCTTAAATCAGGTCACCCCTAAATAGAGCCGCTATACTGTATATTTTTCAATCACGCAAAATAAAAATAAAACGGGCTTATACTCGCAATTATTTTTGTGACTGTGCAATTGCTTTTGACATTACAAAGTATAGTAATTATTTTTGCTTGCGTCTACAATAAATTACGGTACCTTATGCACCAGGTAAGAAGCGTGTCAATTGTTTCTGTATCGCAAAGTACATGCTTGGAAATTACGTTACGCAAGGACCCAAAAAAAAGGGTAGTTGGGATATTTTCTCATAGACGCCATTAATCTTATTCGAACACCCCCCCCCCTTTTTTTTTTCAAATAATGTTAAACGTCAAAACTTTCCCCAGATTTTTTTAAAAAAAAAGGCGTGTAATGGATATTTGATTTAGGTTAGTGTATGTTACCTTTCATAAGTGCTGAGTGATCAACATATAGTCGTGACCAAGTCACCTCAGCAATACTGTTCAGTCTACGTGTATTTTTTAGTTTAATAATTGTTACGAGAGATAAGTATTTACCTTGTCATCTAAAAAAGCAATCTCATTTATTACTTATCAGTGTGATGGTTATCTTTTTTTAAAAGAAAAAAAAAAAAACGTTAAATATCGGAAAAGGATAAGTACTGTCTTTTTTTTTTAAGAAAAAATGTATGCACGTTTATTTTACGCATCTGCACACAGTAAAATGAATGAAAGTTTATATATTAGATATATTTGTGATATAAAAAAATAAACGAGTCATATGCCAAAAAAAAAAAAAGTGTTTGCTAAATATTTGTGAGCTAAAATGCAAATTCTCAACCTTCTTTAACTAATTGAAGGTTGCTCAAGGTTACTGAATATAGTATTTTTTGACTCTCGGTTTTTCGTCACATGCCTCAGCAGTTTTTACCATAATTGAAACGTTTCTTAAAAAAAAAGAGGGGATTCTCTTTTATTTTCTTTTTTAAACAATTTTCTTTCTCTCTCTTTTTTTTTTTTAATATTAAAACCAGATCAAACAGTAATAATGCCTGCATCTTTCATCATATTTAATATTATACCAGACCTTGATACAATCCATACATTTGATAACGATACAGGGTCAACACTACCCAACGAATCGTTTACGATCACAGGCACCGTGGAAGTGACGCTAGCACGACCTATACAGATCCGCCAACTGTACGTACAGTTCCAAGGCAACATCGACTGCGTCATCTCCACATCCGACTTCTACTTTAACAGCATGCAGCCACTGGACGAACCCTACGGCGACGAGATCCCCGTGGACAAATGGAACACGATTGATTCAAGTGATATTGGATTTATGGATAAACTCACACGGAAGGCCCTAGGACAGGCCAATGCGAATTTCACTGTAACAGATCAACGTGTTAATATCTTAAATCAATCACAAGTGTTACCAGTAGGAAAATCCACTTGGCCATTTTCCTTAACCGTCAAGGACACACATACCTTACCTTCGTCCATCTTCTTACCTCACCATTTGATTCGGTATCACCTCTTTGCTAAAATCAAGCTGAATTCGATAAGTGAACGTGTCAAGTTTACCTATTGGAACGCACGCATGAATACTTTGGGTTTAAAAAGTAATAATGTCAATTGCTGTGCTGACAATCCCAGGCAGTCACCGGGCTCGTTGTCGCCATCACCTTCATTGTCGCCCACTAACAATTCTGTCGTGTCACCACCACCACCTCCCACTTGGATTTATAGTGGTAATGTACGTTCACCTAAATCCAATCCTCGGCAATTGTTAGGCACGAATAAAATGATCCACTTTTACCGTCACTCGTACCCGAGCCTATACTCACTCTACACCGTACCGCGTATTCGATATCGAGGTAATCGAAAAGACCGTCTCGTATACGAAATTGGCATGTCTAAATTTACCTGTTTACAAAAAAAGAAATTCGATTTTGTGTGCAAGTTTGAACCACTTGCAGCAGATTGTAAAATTCAATCACTCGAGTTCTATTTAGAGCAAAATGAATCGTATCCGTAAGTATATGCTTCTTTTGGGAGGTTGGGGCGCATATTAAAAACTGGTTTTGTAAATCATTTTGTTACACGACATTGTGGTTTCTCTTTTTTTTTTTTTTTTTATAGAATACGAGCTGGTGATTATAATTCAATTTATCAGATTTTACCAGATGCTATGGTACCAAGGTACCGCAAATTTTCTCGTAAAGTATTACAATTCAAGTAAAAAAAAAAATCAAATATTGGGAGATTAAATTTTTTTTTTGGTTTTATTAAGGCACAAAGTATCATATGCAAGATTATGAAACTGGAACAGAACTAAGTAAAAAACAGCGAACCCTGTATATGTTTCAAGTTATACTTAACATATTTTTTTTTTTTTTAGAATTAACTCTGGTATTGGATTTACCACACATTGCACCGACAATGAAGACGCAAATCTTACAAATTTGTCATAAACTAAGGCTGATACTAAAGTTTGAAGATGAAGGAGAGAGGAACATGTCACTTAGCTTCCCTTTATCTGTCGGTACGGTTCCTGGATTGCAATCGGTCGGTAACAACAATGCGATGCTGCAAGAAGAAGGCTTACATGTAAGACAAGAACTTGACCAATGGCTATTGACTCCCGATCATCATTACTATACGGGTTATTTTGATAAACTGCCAAGTTACATGGATGCTATTGAAGAAGGAAATCCTCCTTCTCCGTTTATCGAAGATAACATTTAACAAAATAAAAAAAAAGTTGTATTTATTACATCTTTTTATTTATTTTTTAGAAAAAAACGTTTATATCCCCCCCCCCCCAACATTTATTTTACAAATTAGCAAAAAAAAAAAAAAAGGCGACATTTTGTATTGGACACAATAACGTATGACAAGCAACGAGGTGGAGCTTTATTTTTAATGCCAACTCCGTTATAAATTATAATATGTGTATTGTGTGATGTTGTGTGTGTACTTCCATGGAGAAACAGAGTGTAAAATAAACTTGATCTTTTATCCATTTTCCCTTTTGTTCTTCTTTTTCTTTTTTCCTTTTTCTTTTTTTTTGCTGTAAAAAAAAAACCACCTTTTTTTTTTCTTTCTGTATCATATATCACAGATATAATACACATTTATTAACACAAAGAAAAAGCACACACACACAGCGTAGATTATGGGCGTAGTTCAGTCAAAGAAGAAAGAGGTTAAAGCGTACGCCAGTAAATACGGCAACAGTTTAATGCAGTACAGCTCCTCGGCAACATCATCACAACACCAAGCAAACTCGACTTTATCCCACAAGAAGCAAATCGAAAGCGACGCTGTATCTAAAAAGACGTCTATTTACTCTACCGATAGCGCCTCCAGATCCGCCACACCGGCAACTCTCGTGAGCACCAGCAAGAACATTGCATCTGCTTATAAAAATAAAGAACTTCCAGATACTATACATTATGAGACGACCAGTATTTCCTCTATTACGCACCAGTCCAACAGTTTTTACTTACCAAAGGACTGGGATGTAAAAGAATATCAATACAATGTAAAATACGTCAAAATCATTTTAGAAAAAAAAGTATTAATTTTCTTCTGAGATTGTAGCTTCATTTTGCGCTCAAGAGTTTATTTGCAGGGTAAGTTTTTTTGTTGCTTCGCTGAGAAAAAAGAATATAGTACTGAAAAAAGAAAATCTATAATAGAAATGTCACACAGGCGGTGGCACCAAAACTAAAAAAGGGTGCCCATGTTGTTCAAATGGGTACATGCTCAGGCCCGTGGATAATGGTACTAATATAATTTAAGTAAAGTCTGCAGGTTTCATTTGTGGTCTGATTTTTATTTTCTGTAAATTTTTTTTTAGGATATGGCAACTCAATTTCCGCAATGTACATTTACAGCTGTAGAAGTTATACCTGGCAGTTTACAAGCTTTACCTTCATTACCCAATATAGAATTTCAGCGAGATACAGATTTTAAAGAGGGATTGAATTTTGAAGATGGGTCGATTGATTATATTCATTTTAGAAGTATGGGTATTAATATTGGAATAGATAAATGGCCAAACCTATATAAAGAAGTTCGCCGAATTTTAAAACCAGACGGAATTATTCGAATTGAAGAAATACACAATGCAGTAAGATTTTTTTTTTGCATTAATTTTTAAAAGGATCTTTTAAAACTTAAAAAGTTTTGTGTAAATAGCCTTCAGGAACTGTAATGATTGAATCCTTTATTGAAACACGTAAAATATTAAACACTATCCCTCCTTCTTTTTAATAATAATACTAACGTATTTGTTTTTGCTAACAAAAAAGTTAGACAAATTTTATCTGATCACAATCAAGATTTTGATATTGCGCCTAAACACGGGTCTATACTTCAAGACAATGGGTTCCAAGTCATTGAATCAAAAAAGAAGACAGTTTACTATGGTAACGTCTTCAAAAAACAAACAAAAAAAAAGCAGTCCGTTTAATAATATATGTTTTATGATAGGTGGAGAAGATAAATTGAGTGAAGATTTAGTTATTGTTATTCTGAACGGGTTTGAAGATCTTAGTTCAGTTTTAGCTCCACGTTTAGGCTTAGACGTTGAAGATTATAGACACCGTGTTGAAATGATTTGTGCTCAGTGTGTCAGAAATAATACTCATATGGATTGGTATTCGTGGGTGGCTAAAGTAGCACCTGAATCTTCAACTTGAAAAATCCCTTTTTATTTCTTTATATGCAAAATCTCCCTTCTTTTTATCTCACTTACTCTCTCTCTTTACTACTGTTCCTTGTATTATTATAACTGTTATTATGCTTATTTCTTTATATAAAATTTAATTCAGACAGGTTACTTTTTTTTAACCTTGTTTGTTAATCCCCTTCCATGTTTGTTTTTTGTTTTGTTTTTGAATAGTAACATCGTATTGAGTAAGGTAAAGGATTACCCAATTTTAGTCATAATGAATCGTATTGCGTTATTGTTTCAACATGTTTACATGTGTGTGTGTACCCCTTTTTTTTGTAATAAATACTGTGGGGATAAAAAAAAAAAAGAAAAAAAAGGAGGTCTCATGACTCATTTATTAAAAGAAAAATGAACAAACCAATAAACCGCCATACACTAAAAAAATAAACATGTAAAAAATATCTTTAAAAGGCAACTAGCTCCTTTCACAGAAAAAATATAAATTGATTTCAACAAGTTGTCTTTTTTCTCCTATTATACTTTTTCGGCATCTTTTCTTTTTCCGTTTCAACTCTACTTTTATTATAATGAAATCAGCTTCTTATGGAGCTACTACGGAACGTTTAATACAACAAAATGATATGTTATTAACAGCATCAGAAAGAGATTTACTTCAATCCGATAGACTTGGTTATGGTTCACGTTCAAAAATCGAAAGTGCATTTAATCTTGTGAATTCTACAGTTGGAGCCGGTATTATCGGTTTGCCCTTTGCAATATATTTAGCTGGTTTCTGGACAGCCGTTATACTATCTCTCCTTGTTGCCGTCATTTCCCAATTGGGTTTATACATGTTGGTCGTATCCGGTCAAAGAGCTGGCGCTTACAAGTATGCTACCTTGATGGAGTGTGTAATGGGAAAAACTGGTTTTTATTTCTTGAATTTTCTTATACTTGTTCAAGCTTCTGGTGCATGTGTTAGTTATTTTATACGTAAGCATTATTTGTTAGATAAGAGAAGGGGGTTATTGTGCATAACGTCATCTCCTAATCATCTAATCTATTAGTCATTGGAGATACAATTCCTGTATTATTACAATTATATTTCCCTCAATATTCAAGCTTTACAGAAAGGTCACTTGTCATATCACTTATTGCAATCTTTTTGGTATGTAGTTTTATTTTTAATTTATGCATAATTTATAGACGTTTAAAATTAACAAACTTTTGTAAAAAAAAAAAAAAAAGGTATTTCCTTTAAACTTATCAAGGTCCATTGGATCAGTTGCAAGTTGGTCTATTTTATCAGTATTATGCTTACCGCTTATTATACTTACCCTGCTTATCAGAGCACCCGCTTATGCAAAGTCACATGAATCTCCGTTAGATTGGGAAGGACCTGACATTTTTGGTGCTCTCGGTATTTTGGCCTTTGCATTCGCATGTTCTCACGTCTGCTTTAGCGTCTTTTTAAGCCTAAAAGATCAAACGACCAAGTCATGGACAATTACCACCACACTTGCCTCCATCATGAGTTGGACTGTCTCCATCTCATTTGCTGTCATTGGATACCTTAGCTTCGGAAAAGACGTTCAACCTAATCTCTTTTTAAATTTCCCTGATGATGATCTCGTAGTCAATATAGGAAGATTTGCACTTGGATTTAGTATGATTTTAACTATCCCGTAAAGTAACATATATGCACGTCAAAAATGTATAATAACTAAAGAAATTTACTTATTAGAATGGGATTTTATCCTACGAGAGAAGCGGTTCAAAAATTATTAGGCTTTGAAACCGCTACAAGACAACCTACAAATATTCAACATTATTCCGTTACTGTCGTATTATTTACTTTGATCACAATACTAGGCATTACTGTACGTTCATTAGGAAAAGTCTATGCTTTGATTGGTGGATTCGCAGCCACTTTTTTGGCTTATATTCTACCAGGTATTGCGTGCTTGGTGACTCGAAGATACCCACAGGTAGAGGGATCAGTCACAACAATACTGCCAGATGACGAAACTACTGCAAAGTCTCCTTTACTTGCTGATCGCACTTGTTCTACCTCTTCTGACGAGATGATCATGGCCCCTATTATTATAGATGATACTATACCCAGTTTTGGTTTACTAGACTTTTCTGCTGTTATTTTAGTTATATGGGGTACTGTCGTCATGATCTTTGCTACTTCTGGTGTTTTTAAATAATATATTTATATATAAAAACACATGTATATACCATATAATGTACATAATAATATACATGTTTGAGAAATAAACATATTTTAATTAAATTTTTTCAAGGTCATGCCCCCTTTTTTTTTTACCGAGTTCCAGCCGAAAAAAATACATCAAAAAAAACGCGTGCTGGGTCACCCCCAGTGTACACACACAACCTTAAAATAAATTTGAAACCAGTCGCAAGCACTGTAACACACGCCGGACGCATTACTACTTTTAAGAAAATGTCAAATTGAAAAGGAACCTCATAATATTTATTTACTTCTTTGATGGGCTTATTGGAAGCTCAGGCGAGAACGTAAAAGTCGTCAGACAACCAATACTCTGGTGGGCAGGGAGGCCGAGGCGTTTTAGCGTTGAGAAACTTGATAGCCTCGGCCTTGGCCGCAACATTCTTCAAACATATAATGTGCGAGAGCAAAACGCGGAAGAAGCGAGTGAACGAAGGAGAAATAAGCAAACGAGGGAGAAATGAGTAAACGATGAGGAAGAGAGATCTGATCAATACCGTTGAAAATACTAACTCTCGCAATATTTTATCAACCCGTACACCCTTGGGGAGGGGATATCCATAGTATGCGTCGAAAGATTGATTCCTTCAGATTGTACACCACATACTTTTGGGTTGGATACCCTCGTCTCGATACCAAAGTATTTAAAGTTATCCTCATTTGCTTGGCCAACTTGACAAAATCAGATTTGATGAATTTTGTTCCAATGGTTTGAATTCTGCCAATAAGACAACACACCGGGCACTGCCAGAAATACCAAACAAAAAAAAAAAACTGGTTTGCACGCGTCGCCCAAAACAGAAAGAGTCTTTTACGGTTTGCGCGCGATCTGGGGTTCAATTCCTGATGAAGGTCAAACCTTGTTTGCCGTTGGCCCATTTCGTATTGAATAATAGATCCAAAGAGATCACAGATGATAGCAATGGTGAGAGGTAATGCTGAACTTAGCTGTCCTCAATTGAATTATCAGGCGGACAATTGACGAACATTGGTAATATCGATATTAAAACTTGTGCTGTGTGGATGTCTAGACGGTTACCAGACTCACAACCTTCAGCTAACAATTTTGAGCATAAAGTCATACCCGAAGTCCAGTCGGGGGAAGAGAGTGTTCGATTTTTACACACCAATCATATGATCCAAGAGCCTTTTTAGGATAGTACCGTTCAAATGCGAGAGTTGGTTTAATCAAGGTGTGTATCGCAAGAGTTGAAATATTTACTGATAGATAAAGAAGAGTTCTTATCGAAAAAGTAAATATCATTAAAAACTAAAAGACGTCAATCTAAAAACATTATTTGGTGAAGATCTTGATGTTGCAGTACAAAAGTTTTCAAATGAAAACTTTGAAGACTAAAAAAAAAATTCAGAAGGATTGATAATGTTAATCATATGAACAGTTCGAATTCTTTTAAATCAAGACAAAAGTCAGAAATACACTTACCAATTGTCATCCATTTACAGGCTTCCAACTTCTGCATCATAAGCAGGAACAGAGTGTCTTACATGTATTAACACATAGTCACTTGTTCTCTTGGGATGATGATCAATGGAGACATCTGAGGGAGCTCTGTTATCGTATGTTCACTTCTGTTTGGTTTTTAAAGTAGTTGGAGACTGGACACTACCACCTTAGCTCCAGCACCGTTAACGGTGGCTGCGTCACTCACAGAAATATTAAAAGTTACCTTGTCTGAATTTTCTTTTACTGTATCAAGCAAGCGTTGTATCTGTGACCTGAAGTCTGCCTTGTTTTTTTTTGCTTGTTAGAGTATTGACATACGCATTTTTAGTTTTCTTGTCGTTTGGTGTGTCTCTTTTATTTCTGCTCACCGCTGCTTTGAAATCTTGGTAGTTCCAGCCGGAAATAGAGTTAATACTAAAGTATTCAGTGTTGGGATCCATTTTTCGAGACAACTTTTTTTTGGGGGGGGGGGAAACTTGATACGCGGTGCCATATTTTTTTTTTTTTTTTTTAACTTACCATTACAGATGGCCATGACTGTAAGAAAAATCGTATCGGTTTTGCACAAACATACAATAAAACATGAAAACAAAACAAATCAAGAGAAGAAGATTAAATAGTAAGGCGTCTATTCAGTGACATAAATATTTGTTTATTTGTTTCATGTACATTTTCGGCCATGATTCCTTTTTATGCGGAAAAGTAATAAAATACGATTGCTGACAGCAAAAAAAAAAAAGTCAAGTTATAGCAGAGGGAATGTTTTAAAATTGCTTATAACTATTTTGAACAAACACGAGAATCTCAAAGGGGGTTTATTTTTATCGTGGATAATGCTACCAATTGATAAGCAAATCTTTTAAGATTAAGAGATTGACAATAACATAATAGAAAAAAAAAGTTTTTATTTTTCTTCGTGCATTATAATTGACAATAATACATGACAAGAATACATATACTCTAACTGATGGTCTTTATATATTAATCCATACTTGTGGTGCATAAAGAGGTTTTATTAGAAAGAAAAAAAGGTGCGTCTTTTTTAAGATATGTAAAAAAAAAAGAGGTATAATGAGATAATTACAATGATAAAGAGAGAAAAAAATAATAATTAGTCTTTGAAATGATTAAAGGAATTAATAATCGATGCCTCGGCCGACTCATTTGCTGTAATGATGTAAGGATGGAGCCAACTCGACAATTTCTCCAACTGCTCATTCAGTTCACGGTTACCAATAATTTTGATTTGTTCCTCGCCATCTTTGTAAACGTTATAGGCCCCAAGAAGAAGACTCTTCGCTCTACCGGTGGTGTTCGAGACGCATTCGTTTACAAGTGATTTATCTAAATAAGCTTTGTTCCCTTCCTTTAAAACGGATAAAGCGATCTTCGAAAATAACTTGGATGCGGGATTTCTGCCGCGATCAAAGTCATACAACGTGTAGATGGAATAAGGGAAACATTGGTGCGATTTGGTTATTGGTCCAGAAGCTCGGCATAGATAGTATGAGGAGGCAGAATCAAATTTGGTATTTAACTGTCTTATTTGGTTTATAATGTTACAATTGCTGGTAGATGCTGCATTGATATTTTTTGCCAAGTTATTTGCTTTTTCTACAGATTCCTCGTCCAAATAAAGTACAGTCGAAAGCGAGTCAGATTCGGTCAGCTGGAAATTAGTTGTCACACCACCTAAAGTTGGTTTCGTAGTATGATCCAAGCGTATTGAAGACGTGACTAATACATTGCAAGATTGTGTTCCTATCATCAATCCAGGTCCATCTTTCCCTGTTAAAGTCATCGGCCAAACATCAGGGTATTTAGTCTTGTATGGCGGCGGCAACGTAGTAGTAATAGCTATTTTTTTCTTAGTCCCAAAAGCCTCTCGATGGATATCAGTACCTTTCTTTCGGCCATAGACTTCCAGAGTATTGATCATAATGCTTGTATTATTTTTGGTGTTGATCATTATACCGCCAGCTAGCAATTGTACAGCAAAATATTTCATATGCGGGTAGAAATTCCAATCATAGTTTAACAAGTCGCAAAGCTCAGGATTTAATTCTACGTATTTTCTTTTTCTCAGCAATTTAACATATGGTGACATTATAAGTAAATGCTGTAAGGTAGAAGGGTTATTAATCGAACAGCCGGAACAAATATTTTCCGAATCCATTTCGCCGTAACTTCTTTTTGAAGTGATAGGTTCAATAATACAGCTTTTAGAGGTACATTTGGCAATGACGTCCGGATGAGCTAGTCCGTTATGTTCCGTATCATTGTTTAACATAGAGAATGGTTGAAGATTCATGTTGTCCAGTATGTACATTGTCTTACTCTTTTCTTTGACATTATCCCCGGTTTGTTGGCAAGCGTGCAATACGGCATTTTCATACGTACGTCTTGTATTGATTTCTTCGGCATCAATATGTGAGCTTGAGGGTGGCATTGTAACTGAGGGGGAGAGGGTAACTACTACTTCCTCTTCTTCTCCTTCTTCCTCAGATGTACTACTTTGATTACTTACAGATACATTACTTTCCGATACATTGCTTTCAAATACATCACTTTCAGATACGTTACTTTCATATACGTTGCTATGAAATAATTTATAAAAAGTTATTAAAGTGAGCATATATTTTTGTTGTCGCATGTATCTTACCTAGTTTCATGTTCTTTGATTGTGTGCGACTCCAAATGTAAACGAAGTTGTTCAGTTGCTTGAAAAACCAAAGCACAAGAAGGACACGCATACTCGATACCGTCAGAAGTAACGCAACTTTCTGTAACAGGCCTATCAGGTCTATCAAGTCTACCAGGCCTACCGGGTCTCAAGGAAGGGAGATCAAGAGAATGTTTCTTCTTCAAATGGTGTCTTAATCTCGCTCTATCGGAAAATGCATTACCAACACAAAATGGGCAAGCGATTATAACTGTCGTCATTTTTTGAAGGTAAATCGACAAAGGAAAAGAAAGAAGGATGAAGAAACTTTTTTTTTCACACATGAATGATTTTAAAAAGTCACATATCTAAAAGAGGGATGAATTGCCTATCTTCTTATGTGGCGTCAAAAACGCCATACACATTATCGCATGATTCCAGAACGTCTGAATTTTCGTTACACAGCCATAAAAAAACAGTGTCCCATTTTATTGACATTTCAAGTTGCACTTTTACTTATCAATAATAATGTGAAAGCCACTACTGGTACTTATTCTAAGATATACGACTTACCTTTATGTATTAAAACCATTTTATACCATCGTTTTAAAAACTTGTATCAAAATAAAAATAAAATAAAAAATTGTAGTCTTTCATATCAAAAAGAATTTGGCTGGCATTCCCAAAATTGAATTTTATAAGGCGCCTTTGGCACCTAAATTGTTCCAGATCTTATACGAAAGAAAGGGCAGTTTTTCGAAGTATTTAGATAATCTTATTAAGCAAAATATGTACCGAGATGCCTACTAATAACACGCTAATAATTTTTATACTGCTAATTGTATACCTTCATTACCTCTCATAGCTTAGTAGTTTACTGAAACCAATAATGACTTAAATAATCATAGAAAAGCAGTAAAAAGAGTAAATTTTTTATAAGATAAAACTGTGTATCAAAGGATATCAAGTTAAATTATTGTGAGAGTAAAGCTGCGGAGATTTTTTGTTAAGGAGAATATTACATCGTTTTCGATATATGCCTCTTGGCGAAATAATAATTTTCTTCTCTTACACAGAACAATAAATAAAACGTTTTTTTTTAGAAAAAAAAGAGGATTTACATCGAATAGTAGCTAATGTCTGAACCTTCGCCGAAGGAAATACAAACAGAATAGATATAGTCCGCCTTTTTCTTAGTATTGCGCTTTAGTTTAGACGCGGTACCTTTTACTTTTCACAATCACCTTTTCTTACTACAAGGTCACGAAAATGAATATGATTTACATTATTTTCCCAGGTCGTAAGAAAAAGACAACGCAACCAAAAACCCTACAAAATAAACCTGACAAAATAAACCTAGCAAAATAAACCCTACAAAATAAACCTGACAAAATAAACCCTACAAAATAAACCCTACAAAATAAACCCTACAAAATAAACCCTACAAAATAAACCCTACAAAATAAACCTGACAAAATAAACCTGACAAAATAAACCTGGCAAAATAAACCTGACAAAATAAACCCTACCAAAAACCCTACCAAAATAAACCTGACAAAATAAACCTGACAAAATAAACCTGACAAAATAAACCTGACAAAATAAACCTGGCAAAATAAACCTGACAAAATAAACCCTACCAAAAACCCTACCAAAATAAACCTGACAAAATAAACCTAGCAAAATAAACCCTACAAAATAAACCTGACAAAATAAACCCTACAAAATAAACCCTACAAAATAAACCTAGCAAAATAAACCCTACAAAATAAACCCTACAAAATAAACCCTACAAAATAAACCCTACAAAATAAACCCTACAAAATAAACCTGACAAAATAAACCTGACAAAATAAACCTGACAAAATAAACCTGGCAAAATAAACCTGACAAAATAAACCCTACCAAAAACCCTACCAAAATAAACCTGACAAAATAAACCTGACAAAATAAACCTGACAAAATAAACCCTACCAAAAACCCTACCAAAATAAACCTGACAAAATAAACCTGACAAAATAAACCCTACAAAATAAACCTGACAAAATAAACCTGACAAAATAAACCTGGCAAAATAAACCTGACAAAATAAACCCTACCAAAAACCCTACCAAAATAAACCTGACAAAATAAACCTGACAAAATAAACCTGACAAAATAAACCTGACAAAATAAACCCTACAAAATAAACCTGACAAAATAAACCTGACAAAATAAACCTAGCAAAATAAACCCTACAAAATAAACCCTACAAAATAAACCCTACAAAATAAACCCTACAAAATAAACCCTACAAAATAAACCTGACAAAATAAACCTGACAAAATAAACCTGGCAAAATAAACCTGACAAAATAAACCTTACAAAATAAACCCTACAAAATAAACCTGACAAAATAAACCTGACAAAATAAACCCTACCAAAAACCCTACCAAAATAAACCTGACAAAATAAACCTGACAAAATAAACCCTACCAAAAACCCTACCAAAATAAACCTGACAAAATAAACCTGACAAAATAAACCTTACAAAATAAACCTGGCAAAATAAACCTGACCAAATAAACCTGACAAAATTAACCTGACCAAATAAACCTGACCAAATAAACCCTCTATTTTTTTTTTCTATTTTTCAAATAAAAAAGTATTATGGGTAAAAATGTTCAAAAATGTTCAAAAAAGGTTTGAAAAAAAATTGAAACTGCATTTTAGAAAGATGGGAGAGATGATGGAGATTTGGAGCATGTTTTAGGATTAATGAAATTTAGGATTAAATTTCCATTCACTGCTGTAGACACTTTTTTCCCCTAAATTTGGCAAATTCCTAAATCTCCATCCTCCGCTGTGGATGCTCTTATATATTCCAAATATTCTACTGGAATACTAATTAAAACTATTTTTAGTCTACGTATACTCGGGTAGTGAGTTATATGTTCATTTTGAACCCTATGAACATTTTTTTTTACCACCAATCACTCAGCTTGTCTGCTTGTCCGTTTGTAGAAGCTAGTTAAACTAGTTTATTCTCATAAAACAACTATCAAAAAACCAATATATTCAGTTTAATTAGCAGTTTACAAACAACTGAATGCCTTACGAGATCACTAACCATCCTTACCAATAATCGTGTAGTATAACAAGTATCAATCAAGCTTACATCTTGTCCTTTTTTTACTCGAGTTAAAGCTTGACTCAATTTATTGTTACTTTCAGTTCGTCACGTATCATTAAACCACCTATCAGTACTTGTATTGATTATAAACACCGTGGCGTCATTGAAAATCTAAATATCCCATGTGGCAATGACCAATTACTGCAACGAAAATTTGATGGTATTATGAAGTATGTATCTCACTTTGAAACGTTTAACTACTTTTTTTAATAAATATTAAAAAAGTTGCATAAATAATCATTAATAAACATCAGAACGTTTTTATGTTTCAGATTACAAACTTTTGGCTACATTTGATGCCTGTTAATTGTGTCGAGATACTGGTTGTTTGTTTTAAATATCAAGTCAATTGATTTCTTTGTAGTCAAAAGAAGAAAAAAAAAGAACAACATTCGCTAAAGGGCTCGGTTATAATGGGTGCGCCGGTAACAAAGAACAAACAAAACATATATTAGTATATAAAAAAAGGGAAGTACTTTTTTATACATTACATCTTTACAATATATTAAACTCTTTTCAATAATGGAAGGACTTGTAATTTATTACCAAGCACTCACAACGGCGGATGGTAAATATCCCCCCCTTTTTGAAAAAAAATAATTATAATTACTATGGACTTACATTTCCTTCCATTTAGCCAGCCCTTTTGTTTCTACCGAATATCCTCTCAAATCATCGTATGTAGAAACCCCTACTTTATATCAGATGGATACCTTTCCTAGTGGATACATTTTTACGGGTACCAAATCTGCTGCAAAAAACCGCTTTAGCAAGATATACGAGCCCTTTTTCAGCGCTCCATACAAGGCCATGATCGCCGTATACATGTTTTTTGTAAACTTCCTTTTCCCAATCATGAACAAAACTGTATGTGACGTCTCGGTTAACCCTCCTAGTACCTTCAAGCGTGCCGTAAATTTTGTCCTCAAAACATCCTACGTCGTTGATAAAGATGCTCTTGAAAAAGTAACTGCAACTATAAAGTGTATCGAAATGCCTACAGATATAAGAGATTACTCGCACACTCTAGGTAAGCGTAATTTTTTTTGATCATATCTTTTATACATGCTGATTATTTTTACTCTTTTTTTTGCTGTAGTTGCTGCTGTTGTGTGCATACCGGTCCTTGCTATTCTTCTATTTGTGATTAATAAAAGAAAGTGGATCGCTCATAATATTATCCCAGCTGGTCTAGCTAGACCAGCCGAACAACGCAATGGGCCTGGACAAGCTGGACCAGCCGAGCAACGTAATGGGCCTGGACAAGCCTGACTACCTGAGTATGCAATAGTTGGACTACCCGAGCAAATGGTTGACCTTGAAGAAGTTGTACCAGCCGGATAAAGTGTAGATAATTAAGAGTACGAGTCGGCTCCATTTAATTTCATTAAATATAATAAAAATCATTAATTCACACGAAGAAAAAAAAAAGGGGATGGAAGAATTTTAATAGTTATTTTTTGCTTTACACTGAAGGAGGGGGGGGGGATTTTTATTTTTATTATTTAAAATAATAAAATATGTACAAGGTGACAAGAATCAAATATATAATAAAGAATGAGTAATACTAATAAACGGTCTGCTTATTATTTCTCGCGATTCATTACGATAAAATTAGTTTACGATGGTTTTTGAAAAGTTCTTTACTTTGCTTAAACGGACAATATCATGAGTACTCAACATGTACGCACCCTTCAAAGCAACTGTTTGAATTGGACTCAAGGCTAAAAAAAAATGCAGAAGTTTTTAATATATCAAATGATAGATAATAAATAGATTGTGTGAAAATGTCTAATCTTCAAAAGTGTATTATGAATCGATACTACTCATAAAACCAAGTTATAATAATTAAACTAATAGAGAGAGGATAATGAAATAAATCTTACAAAGTAATAAGAAAATAAACTTAGGCTTGAATGGAGTGTGTATCATCAGTGAATCTTTAGAAAATTCGCTAGGAACACTGATTAAATAAAGAGGGTTGCTAAACGATGAAATATTAAGAAGGGAAGCAATATAAACTGAATAAAGTGAACGCAGAAATTTTTTTTAGTCATATATATCATAGAAAGTAGGTTTTAAATGCACGGTTATGCGGTATTCTAATAAATAACTCGGTACTATTTTAATCGAGAACAATAAAAATGCCCATATAATTTAAATTAATTCTAATGTTTGAACTCTTGCAGAAAACGATATACACCATATTTTTTTGTACAATAGCTTGGGTTAGTTCAAGAACTATGTAGAGTGTTATAATCCATTATTGCCTATCCATTGTCTTCTTAAAAATGCATGTTTTTAAGTGAACGTTTAGAAATAACTTCTAAAAAAGGTCATTTTTCGATGATCGAAATAAGATGTTTTCATTGTACGATTAAACATTTTTTTACCCAAGTTACTTAGTAAAAGTTACTCCTTAAAATGTTTTCTTTAATACCAAAATTTAAAACCGCAAGCTGTCTTATATTTTTCTCAATTTTTTATTTTTTTCTTCGGTCGATCATTTTTGATGATTTTTGGTCATTTTGGGGGGTCAACCCCTTTTGTTTTATTGTAGTTATTTTACGGTTAATCCGAATCTACTTTGTACTTTTTTGTAAAAAAATTATGGATCCTATGGTACTCTTTTAGGCGCATCTAATCCATTTAAAACTATATTTTTAATACAAACATTGAACGAGTAATCACTGATTTAGACGTTTATTTTTTTTGCTAAAATTTGAGTTAAGCGGTCCTTAAAATAGCGATTTCTTTAAAGCGCGTTTTTTCGCTCAATTTTGGATATAGCGCTTTTTTTTATGCACATCCAATATATATTTTTTAAATATCTACATTCGGTGCTAAAACCAATCACGGCAATAAAAAACTATATTTTATGTAATCGCGAAGCTCTGAAAATGGTTACACGATGTTACACTAAAAAAGTGTATTTTTTTACCCAAAAAAAAAAGTCTAAAACAGCGATTACTCTTTCAGTTTTTGCATTAAAAATATGATTTAAAATGGTTTAGAAGCGCCTAAACAGGTGCTAAACCATTCATGTTTTTTTTCACAAAGATAGGCAAGTTGGATTAGAAGTAACTATAAAATAACTACAAAAACACAAAAGGGGTTGACCCCCAAAAATGAAAATCGAAAAAAAAACAAAAAAGTACGTTTTTAATTTTTTTTATCAAAGATTTATTTAAAACAACTATTCTGTATTAAAAAACTTGAGTCCAAAAAGCGTTTCCTGTTTCTTTAAAAAATATAAACCAATATTTATTATAGCTGCTAATTTCAGCAGTGATTTCTTATATGAGCGATTATTCGAACTCAGGTATCTCAGTGAGCTTTTTTCTTTGTTATTTGTGAAACGATAAAACCCCCTTATTAAAAAAGAAGGTTTTAATACATGGATTTGCTCGATTTTGACAGCACCTTTTTTTTTTCCTTTCACTGGTGTAACTCTTTATATGAAAAACACCAACAGTAGTACATAAATTAAGAATCTGTCAGAAGTTTGAAGTGTAAGTAAAAAAAAAGATATTGGTAATGAAAAGTATACTGTAGGCAATATTATTGATATTTAATCTGTTGACACAATAGCCAATAGCCTTGCTTTTATATAACAAAGTATAGGTTTTAATAAACGAGCTGTCTAGAGTAAACAAAAAAGCCACTTTTAACCCCCTATTTTACAATATAAAACGCCGACATAACAAACCGCTCTTTTATTTATGGTAATTGTGTCATATGTATTTCACTAATTGTGCCATCGCTATATCTAGAAAAATGTTCTTTAATTTGCGCCAAATAAACAATCATGCAAAAAAAGGGAGAGTAGTACAAACTAAAGTTACCTTTTTTTTTAATATTCTCTTCATCTTTATGTTTATTGGCCCTTCTCTTAAAAGCATCAATACCATTTATATTTTGATACAAGATGATGAGGCGATACTACCTAGAGTAAGTATAAAAAAAGAAGGGAGTGAAAGCATTTGAAGTTTATAAAAAATAAATATGCAGATTTATTTGCTTCATATCTAAAAAAACTTGTCAAGCACTTTCCCTCAATTGATCTTGTAAATATAAACTAAAACGACCTCGAGGGAAGCATGCTTCTTTTTATTGGATACTTCTATTTACACCCTTTTTTTCTCTGTTAAGAATATACCCTTTTATTTTACATGTATAAAAAAAATACTGCTCAAGTATTTTTATATCTAGATATAATTATTCCTTCTACTGTACTGTAACAGATATTTTTTAAGAATAAAAGTTCTGTATACTGGTATTAATAATACTTTGACAGTTGTAATTATGCAATGTGTATATGTAAAAAAAAAAAAAAATACGACGCCAAAGAGCATCCTGACAAGGGTTTTCAAATCACGAGCCTTTTGTCCTACAGTTTTATAAATAAATATAAGTGTTTACTTTCAAGAACGTTCCCACAAAAAGGCGTAAGCTGCTTTATCAATATTCTCTTTGACGGTAAAATTTTTTTGTAGAGAACAGTCAAAGAGTCTTGTGATTTCATTCCCTTTTTTTGAATATATACAAGGTAAAAAAAACAAGTATCTTTTCTTTTTCTTTATTTCTTTCGCTTTTTACTTTAGCTATTACTACCATCATCGCCTCTATCCTACTTTACAGCCAGCTTACAACTGATTTTTTTTTAAATAGTAAACACCGCCAACTTATTTTAAAGCGCCAACTTTTTTTTTTACCCTTTTTTATAAAAAGTTGATATGGGTTTTCGCCATTACATGAACGAGTGCTTCAAAAACTTGAAAAATTCGTTCCATAATTACCAAGCTTATACCAGTGGCTATGACGCACACGAATATGTAAGCAATGGAAATGAATCCGGATTGAAGCTACACTATTACCAACCTGTCGTAGCATCTAGTATGCAGAAGCTTTCGCCAAAGGAGCACAAGGAAACTTTCGCTTGGGGGGTTTTTGCTTTAGCAAACTTTGTCTGTTCCAAAAAAAAGTATATTGCAAATTACTTTTGTTCCAAAAATACTAGTTCATTCAATGCATACTTCGTCGATGAATATGACATGAAGAAGGATGAAGATTTATATGATGAAGACGATGAATATCATTATATTGATGAGTATGAAGCAGATTTCTTGACTGCAGCTATTGATGTATACGGTAGTGACGATGAAGAAGATTACATGGGTCTCTGGTCTGCAGAAGTATACGATACCCTATATCCTCAGGCTATAACTCTCGACCATTCGTGGGGTTTGATTGATTCTGGTGACTTATCAGTTGAATTCCAGGATACAACTCTTGCACCCAAAGGTCCACAAAAGGTCGCCGACCTCCCTCTCATCATTTCGGACCGACTACTTTAAAAGCCTTTGTTATAAAAAAAAAAACTTCTCTAGGTTTGTTACCAAGCAAGAAAAATCACTCCTGATTTTGCTTTCAAAAAAAAAAAAAATCTTCCACAGATTTGTTATAAATTACACAGAAACTTGTACACAATTAGTATATTTTTTCATCTCCCCTCCCATTATTATATTGCTAGCTATAAATAAAAAGCATTTAACCCTTTTCAAACGATTTACTTCTAATTACATTACTTATAAGTCGCTGTTTATTTATGGATGCATCAGAGAACTATATTATATTGTCACTACTTGGAATAAGCACTTGTGTAGTATTTCTTTGCTGGATATATAAATGTCTCATCCACTGTTCGATATAAGGGTGTATTTCTTCCACCGTTAGATAGAATCGCTACTTTTTTATTATCTATTGTGGATGCTATTTATTGTAGTGCTTTAAAGATATTTGATTCATCTAGTAGTTAGGTTCTTTTTTATGCTGACAAACAAAGTTGAAAAGAAATGTATCTCGCACATTTTTTTGAACGTGTATTAAGATTTTCTTACCCGCCAGGTCGCAGAGTTTACGCAAGACTATAATAGAAAACATTGAGTCTAATTTCTTTTTCGAATTACTGTGGCACAATATACTTTTATTTACCAAAAGATGCATTTTAATCCATAGGGAATTACAGAGGCCTATTTAATAGCTTGAATAAAATGTTTATAGTAGCACATGTAATATAAAAACAAAGAATGGTGAGAAAATCATTGCTAAATAAGATATTGTGATATAAATGGCCTCTTTTTTTTATATATCTTAAAAAGGTGCGCGAGAATATGATAACTTACGAAATCAATTTGACATTATTAACTTTCATATTTTTAAATCAAAAACAAGAAACTGTATTGATTACGCAAAACTTTTATATGAGATAATAAACTGAATAGTGACAATTAATAATGAACTAAATAGCAAAAAGTTAATTGGGGTTGTACTGCGTTAGAAAAAATACCATGAGGATATAAACAGTCAATCAGCCGTGGAAAAAAAAAAATCCCCACACTTACAAAAAAAAAAAGAGGGCACATGGTGTCTTTTTTTTTTTCAACTTCCCACAATATTGAAGTAATAACCTTATCTCCGTAAAAATAGATAGTACACCAAAAAAATCGACCGATTGTTTATTGATTTTTACCCCTATTTACTTTTTTTTTCCATTTTTGTATGTGGGTCATATATAAAAGTGATCATCCTTAAAGTACAGTGATCCATGCCTTCTTTAGACGAAAGAGATAAAGCTAGGTTTTAATGAGTAGAATATTAATTTGATAACAAGAATCGTATTATTATTATACTGTCAATAAAGTATGGGCCGTTTTCACGGGGCTACTAAAAAAAGCCTTTTTTTTTTCTCTCAGTTTTTGGATGGGGGATGTAAATATATGAATTAAAACCACTTTGCTAATAATAACAATAATAGTACAATGTACAACAGTAAAATGAAAGGTATAGGCGACTGAACCATTTCAATTGTTTTCCTCTTCTTGGGTGAGCTTAGTAGAATCCATGAAGGAGGAACACATGTACAGTCTAAAAAAGTGATGTGAGTCTTAAAAGAAGCCGGTTTTCTGAATGATAAGCTTTTTATCTGTTTAATTTGATTTGATTAGCAAAGTTATTGGCCACTGATTTCTAATTTATTTCACTTTGTATTACAGTCGCTGATTATTCTTTATTGTTTTGACTAACTTTTTATTCTATTTTCACACAACTTTTTCACTTTTTTTGTTCTCTCTTTTTCTTTCTTTCTTTTATCTGCATACACATACAACAGTAACGACAACAACAACAAAAACAAGATAATATGCCTTTTGATACTATTGGAAGGTCACAAAAGCGTAGTCGATTCTCTGGCGTACCTTTTAATGAACCACAAGATATTTATTTCTCAGAATTTGATGATATTTCACCATTTACCATCAATCACAGTCATCCAAAGGATTGGTCACCAGAAACCTGGATATCAGATAAACATAAAGAAATAATAAACAAACCAGAATTGCCTTCTATAAAAACAGATTTTACAGAATCTACTACAACCGGTATAAAACCCGACAAACATTCAGTCCATTCATTATTATCACTACCTACCTGCGGCAATACGACGTTTTGGGAACAGCCTACATTATCCATGCCCAGTACAGCTGAGCTTGATATTTGGTCAAAGTTCAATTTATCTTATACTGATGTTGGTATCAATATGGAGGCAAATGTTACTAGCGCATCCGATCTGCATTCGCTTATTGATGTGTTTAGTAAGTTATGTAGTACGGACTCACCCATGGTGGCACATGACCATTGTTCCCATTCACCACCTTTATTTCCTCTTTCGCCAATAACAAATGCTTCAAATGACGAATACCCTATCTCTTCAAACCAATCAGTTACTAGTACCAGTAGTGGTATTACTCTTTGCAGAAACAAATCGCATAAATTAAAGCCTGTCAATTATTTTGCATCCGTAGGTAGATTAGGCCAAATTGTTCACCCTCATTCAAAACATGGGTTGATTAGTTTAAAACAAGTAGCTGATGCATGTATTGATACTTATTTTACTTGTTGGATAAGATATACGCCAGTATTAAATAAAGATGAATTTATGATTTGGTATCATGCGCAACCTGATGCCACCAATACATTAATTGTCAATGCTATGTGTTTGTTTGTATTCAGACACATGGTTTTGCATCATTCAATACCAGGCGTAGAACACTTTGTTGGTGACCAAGATAAAATATTGGAACAAGAAGAGTACTTCTTTGATGCAGCAAGAGAATGTTTGTCTCAATCGTTTGATAATCCTGATAGGTTTACAATTGTTTCACTGTTGTTGATGGTGTTTCGTGCTGAACCAAGTCGCAAACATCATTATGCCGGAATGGCTGTATCCGCTTTACACGAATTGGAAATTTATCCTCGTACAGTTGCTGAGTCAGATGATGAGTCTTATGAAAAAGAAATGGATACTCGGCTTTGGTGGTTTGTGTGGGCTTGGGATTTTTATCTGTATTCGTCGGGGTCACCTAAAAATACACCGCAGCCTCGAATCCCCGGTAGTGAGATTGACTATCCCAAAGTTTTGGAACAAGATATTGATGAAAGTGAAATTAGTATTATTGCGTATATACACTGTCTAAGATTATGGAAGATACAAGCTCATCTGATAGCTACTATATACGAACAAGAATCTGATATGACAGTAGAACAACTTCAAGAATATGATCAACAATTATTGGGGTTTTATGCCGAGTTACCGGATTACTTGAAGTTTGATAGTGGGTTTGAATATGGACATGAAGATTTATTTCTGGCTTGTATCCGAGTCAATATTGAATATAATGCTACACGAATTATCCTTCATAAATTATTTATACCAGATCAAAATGATCCAAGACCAAGTCAATTCTCATTAGAGTCTTTAAATATTTGTTTGAAGACAGCACTAAATCAATTACCTACACTTAACTCAGGCTCGTTTCTTCCTACTGGTAGGTGTTCCTTTGATAGAGATGAATTTTGGAGAGCAAGTGAAGTGATTTCAATGGCGATGGATATTTATCGGGCTTGTGCATCGATTGAAGACAGAGCGTTGATCATTAGAGATATTTGTCCAGTAGAGTTTGAAAATGGGTTAACGCGAGCATTAGATATTTTGAGAAACACCATGGAATTCGAGGCACTGAATCGAAATTGGATTCAAGTAGCAGATTGGTTACAAGTAGAAATTCGAAGACATCAACTTTATTCTAGTCCTCGATCTAAACTAGCAAATGCAAAGAACAATAAGCCAAACAACAAGAAATCTGATTATTATCTTGCTAACTTGAAAGCTGATGCAGAAAAGAAAAGACAAGATGGTATGGCAGATACTTACAAGATAAAATGCGATTTATCGCGACGTATGTCATTATCATCTGCAACTCAAGATTCGACAAATGATAGTCAGTCAACATGGATGCAACATCAACAAATTACCAGTCATCCTACTACAGTCGTACCGGATGCCTATCCTATCAGTCCTTCACCCATTTCATTCATTGATCAGTCTCATCGATTTCAAAATAACACTAACATACAATTTAATAACTCAAAATTCTTAGCTATACCACCTTCTTCATCCATGCCATCCTTTGTACCATATCAACCTACTACCCAACCTTCATTAAACCCATCACCCGAAACAAAGACTTTTAAAAATCAACCAAAATTTAGATATTTTAGTCCAAGAAAAATGAACAAATATATGTTTATAGATGATAATCCCATGTCATAATAATAAAAACTTTTTTTTCTTCTTTATTTAAATATTAATGTCTATTATAAATAGTATTACATTTTTTAGCGTTTTTTCTTTAACGCATGGTAACTAACTCTTCAGCAGCAGTAGGATGAATAGCGACACAAGAATCAAAGTTTGCTTTAGTAGCACCCATACGAACAGCAACACCGAAACCTTGAAGGATTTCATCACTACCTCTACCCAAAATATGAACACCAACTACCTTTTCATCATCACCGGCACAAACCAATTTATAAGCAGTAGGTTCCTTAT
Organism: Helicostylum pulchrum; assembly: GCA_025677825.1. NCBI lineage: Eukaryota > Fungi > Mucoromycota > Mucoromycetes > Mucorales > Mucoraceae > Helicostylum > Helicostylum pulchrum. Next base: position 4,236 of record JAIXMO010000102.1, on the reverse strand, counting down.
GTTCAAGCATAGAGAAATACATGTTGGTGAACTTGGAGGTATAAGTCTTTACGTTATCAGTACCGAACTTTTCACGAGCTTCATCTTCAGTGTAACCAATGGTTCCGGCAGTAGGGTGAGAGAAAACAACGGTAGGAATGTTTTCGTAATCAAGCTTGGAGTCCTTGAATTGTTCACCACCGAAAAGACGATCGGATAACTTACGACCAGCAGCAATAGCAACTAATTATAAATATAAAAAAAGATGAGTATATTTGTCGTATTGTAATTGCATATAAATCACTTACCGGGAGTTAATTCAGCAACACCACAAGCATCACCTAAAGCAAGAACGTTTTCTTGAGTGGTTCTTTGATAAGGATCAGCAATAATATAACCCTTCTCGTTAATCTTAACATTAGCAGCTTCCAAGTTTAATTTTTTGATGTTGGGCAAACGACCTACAGCCCAAACAACACAATCAACCTCTAAAGTCTCAGGCTTTCCATCGGATTCGTATTGAATGGTAATAGGGCCATCTTCAGACTCACGAACTAAAGCGTTTACTTTAGAGTCGAAAGCAAAGTTGACACCAACAGATTGCATTTCCTTTAATAAGTTGTCCTTGATGATATTATCGAAGCTACGAAGAATTTGCTTGGTACGAGAGAAGATGGTGGTTTGTGTACCCAAAGTATTGAAAATACCAGCTAATTCAACACCAATGTATCCTGTACCAATAACTGCAACACGCTTAGGTTGATGCTCGAGGTCAAAGAAACCATCGGAATCAATACCGTAGTTGGATCCAGGAATATCAGGGATCAAAGGATGACCGCCTTTTTTTTAAAAAAAAAAATCGTAGAGAAAGTTAGCTTCTAATGCTTTATCCCCAAAAAAAAAAATGTTACCTGTAGCAATTAAAATTTTCTTTGCTTGAACTTCAATAGATTCGGATTCAGAAGTTTGAATACGAACAGTGTTCTCATTGACAAAGCTAGCGAAACCTTGAATATGATCTACTTTATCGTTACCCAAGTTTCTTTCGTAAATACCGTTAAGACGTTTAACATAGGCATCACGCTTTTCCTTCATAAGTTCCCAATTGAACTTTACGGGTTCTTGGTCACCGAAACCGTAATGCTTAGCATCACGAAGGGCTTCAGCAACAGAAGCAGCGTTCCACATTACTTTCTTGGGTACACAACCTACATTGACACAGGTTCCACCTAAACGATGTTGAGCTTCGATAAGGGCAACTTTGGCACCGTGGATACCACTGGCTCTACGGGCAGAGGCAAGTCCACCGGATCCACCACCAATTACGAGGTAATCATAAATTGGTTTTGAGGAAAGCATTCTTTTTGTGAGGTAAGACAGTTTTGGTATAAAAAGTTTCGAAAATATTATTTCGAAAAACAGGTACTAATGAGAAAATAATTTTTTTTGGAGGGCCCTTTTTAAAGCGCCGGGTTGAAATGATTTGTCATCTATGAACTCATTACGTTTTTGTACGTAAATATTGTTAATCTTTAGATGGTGCATTAATAATATTTTTGCTTTTTATCGCAGTAGTATTCCCCCCTCCCTTTTTTTTTTTTTTTACTGTGAATACTTTAAGAAAAATGTAAACGATATAGTGATTTCTTTCTTAATTAAAAAAATAATAAAAGTTGGAATTGTCTATGGTTACTATACCTTTCTTGAAATAAGATCTTTTAGTACCTGAGAAAAACAAAGCAGTAACACCATCTGCAGTCTCTTTTTTTTTAGACTTGACAGGTGAGTAATTTGTGCTAAATTGCTCTCATCTGTCAAAGCAGTTAGTTTACAACCTTATATTTTCCCCTATTCTTTTACGATGTATTTACCGCATTTGTTTTATACATATTATTCTACGCGCGTATATTAATAAAAAATACTGCTAGTATGCATACATAGTTTAAGCGATATGTCCATTGTGAAGCGGGGATGAATTTTTGTTTGATGTGCTTTATCTAAAAACCTGCGATTATTTACATCATGACAAATACAATAAAAAGCTTTTGGTCAACTAGTACTGCTTTATTATTTTTCCGAAGACTCGGAACAATCGAAATAGTGTTGGTAAGAATTTGAATTTGTCCAACTTAATTACTAAGGTACTAAAAAAAAAATGTGTGCAAAACCCAAAAAAAAAAGACTTTATTATTTTTATTAAATATTATACGCGGTTTAACTGATAAACCAATAAATTAAGCTATTTTTAAATGATACTCTTTCCCTTGTAATAGGTAGATACGACCTTTCCAAAGTTTTCACCTTGAGTAACAGCAATTTCAAGTTCTTTTTGAGTTGGTTGACGTGATCCGTCACCATTAGCTATAAATAGTATTTAGTAAAGACAAAAAAAAAAAGAGGTGGTGTTATGTAACTTACCAATGGTACCACAGCCATAAGCAGACCCACCAACGACTTCCGAGTTATCAAACAAATGAGCATTAGCAAATCCGAAGGGAACATAAATCATACCATGATGAGCGAAATATGTAACGGTGGTGAGAGCAGTGGTTTCTTGTCCACCGTGTTGAGAAGCGGTACAAAAGAAAGTACCAGCGAATTTTCCAGCTAATGCACCAGTAGCCCAAAGCTTACCGGTAGCGTCTAATAAGGCCTTCATTTGTGCAGGCATGGTACCGAATCTAGTAGGGATACCAAAGATAATACCATCGGGTTCTGTCAATTGGTCAACTGTGATTATAGGCAAGTCAGGTTTGACTGGAGCATGCATCTTTTGAAGGATTTCTTCAGATAATGTTTCTTGAACTGAGATAAACGAAAGTTAGTGTTTAAGAATGTTATGTTTTAAAAAAAAAAAAAAAAGTTACCTTGGAAGATCTTTACGATAACACCTGAACTTTCAAGTCCTCGCTTGACTTCTTCGGCCAACTTGTTAATGTGATGGTAAAGTGTATAGATAACAATATAAACGGTAGGAGGCATTTTTTTTAAAAAAAAAAGATTTCTTTTGTGATGGGAAAAGAATCAAAATAAAAAATATATCCACTAATCTTTTAATTTATAAAACTTTCCCACTTTGAAACGGTGACATTTTTTTATTGTTTAGTTTGTTTAGAGTTTTTTTCTTTATTTTTTCCTATGGTACAGCCCAAAGGATACATTAGGGTATAGGAAAATATATTGATATGAACGGACAATAAACCAAACTAAAGTTTTTATTTTTTTATTCTTTTTTATTTTTTTTTCTTTTTACCATTTATTTTTTTTCTAAAATATACAAATGACGAAGCCAGTTGTATATATAGTTATTTACTCGTTGTATCACCATGTCTATAAACTATCCTTAACCATCAAGGAAACTTTGGAATCCAAGGGAGTCGATGTCAAGTTATTTCAAGTGCAAGAGACACTATCTGACGATATCCTTCAAAAGATGCAAGCACCGCCCAAACCCGACTTGCCTATCATGACCATCGATCGATTATCCGAGCCCGACGCAATTATGTTTGGACTTCCTACTCGCTTCGGTACCATGCCTGCACAAATGAAGGCCTTGTTAGACGCCAGTGGCGCCTTATGGGCCAAAGGTGCATTAGCAGGAAAATTCGCTGCCACTTTCTTTTCCACCGCCTCTCAAAACGGCGGACAAGAAACAACCGCCTTAACCGCTGTCACTTATTTCGCTCATCATGGTATGTTGTATGTCCCTGCTGGCTACGCTAATAAGGCTGTTGAGACCGTAGATGAAGTCTTTGGTGGCTCGGCCTATGGTTGTGGAACCATATCCGATGGTGATGGCTCTCGTCAGCCAACTGCATTGGAGTTAAGTCTTGCTAGAACTCAAGCTGAAAATTTCGCTATCATAGTCTCAACTTTTGTAAAAGGTAGAGATGCTGATTTATCTACTACTACTTCTGCTACAAGCTCTGATTATAATCAAGGTGTTACTACTGTAAATGATCCCACTTCTAATTCTACTAATCCTAACGTCGTCTCTGCTGTTCAAAATAACAATGGTGATACGCTAAACTCGAATGCTATTAATACAAATGATCGAGGCGGTAATGGTAGTAATGTTGGTGTTGGTGCTGCTGGTGCTGCTGCTGGTGCTGCTGGTGCTACTGGTATTGCTTCAGCTATTGGATCCAGAGGAAAAGATGCTTCTAACAAGGTAAATGAATCTGTTCCTACTACTACTTCGAATGTCGATTCTGGTGTTAGAAATGCTGCTACTTTAAATCAACCTACTACAGCTGC
>JAIXMO010000101.1:0-49044 GCA_025677825.1 Helicostylum pulchrum | reverse complement strand
ACGCACCAAGTTATTGAGAAGGGAATAAAAAAGAGGTTTTCTAAAAGTGGCCAACATCCAGACAAGTATTTTGTGGCTCGCTCTTCGAACAATGCTATTTCAGGTTCTGGAATCCGCGTAAGATCATACGGTGATGATGAAGATTATTATGATGATGATGATAGTGATGTTTATGGTGAGGACAGACCAAGTTATGATGATGATGATGATGTTTATGGTGAGGACAGACCAAGTTATTACGATGATGATGATGTTTATGGTGAGGACAGACCAAGTTATTATGATGACGATGATGTTTATGGCGACGATAGACCAAGCCGTGGTCGCTATGGTAAGTATACTGGTAGAGGCAGAGGTAGAGGCCGAAACTAAAGTTCTGCTAATGGGCTTTTTGAAGTCTTCCAGTTGGTGATCGCATATCAAGTCTTAAAGCAGCTATTAGAGATATACTTTAAATATATCCATTTCTTAAATCCTTCCAAATAATAACACTTTACTATCTACATTAAACTATATCTTCCCTCTCGTTACTACGAATAAACTTTAAACTTTTTATTTACAAAGAAATATTAACGGTTAATGATATACTGAATACAATACGGAATCTTATATTTAGAAATATATAGTAGACAAGAAATGAGGGCGTTTTTTTTATCAAAACGTAGGGGTCATTTAAGCCATGCTAGTTAGGCTATCTCATTTAACCCTAAAAAATAAGTTACGACTTCTCACTGGTCATATTGGTAGCATTATTATGCACTTGCTACATACCTTGGTAAATGTATTTAAACTATTTACTCGTAATATAATTACAAGCAAATCATTGATATATTAGAAACTATATTATATTGTCACTTGGAATAAGAACTAGAAAAAAAGAATTGGTTGTGCACAAGCAGACCTTTCTTTTTTTTTTGCTTGAACAGGAAACGAGTGACCGCCTCTCATTTTTACATAATTATCCCCCTCCAAAAAATAAAAAAAAATCAGTGCTTATTCAAAACACGAAACCTATTATTTTACACAAAATGAATGAATGGGAAACAATAAAACGACCTCGTCTTGATTCTAATTCAGATCAAGACTTGATACCTATTCAAAATAACCAGTTACCTTTCAGCGCCTTTTTATCAAAGTCGTTTCGACAAAACGAAAAGCATCCTGTTTTATCTGATAAAAAACTCATTGTATATGATTTGAAAGGTAAACCAGAAAAAAATCCTCCCATTTTATTTTTCACTAATAAACTAAAAAAAATTTGGAATCGATAGTTGAAAGACCTGATTTACCTGTAGACTATGAAGAGAATGCTTGGAATAGATTAAAAATTGCCATCCATGCTATTCAACAAAACCAACCTAGTCCTGAAAGTTTGGAAGTATTATACCAAGTAAGTAGGTGTAAAAAAAAAAAACGGGATTTTTTTATCCGTGTAAAAAGTATATTAATGATAGTATTAGTTATGTGAAAATATTTGTCAATATGAAAAGTTTCAAAAGCTGTACGAATTATTGTATGAAGAGTGTCGTAGATACACAGAGATCCAGTTTGAGATTTTAGCAAAGTATGATATTAACCCTCTAAAAATATACAATGGAATATCAGTTAATCTTAAAATATTATAGCGATACGACACAAGGCGTCGATTATTTGCGTACAGTTCATTTATTATGGAAAAGCTATTGTAATCAAATGGTAACCAAAAAAAAAAGAGGTTTATTAAAATACGATACGGAAACGCATTAACACTGTTTACTAGTCTCAAATTAGATGCTTATTTCTTTACCTTGACCGAACCTATATTGCATCAACTACTACAGGATCCATTTGGAATATGGCAATGCAATTATTTAGAGAAAATTATATAAAATACGATGAAGTTTGGCAAAAAGTGTTAAAGAGTATATTGGAATTGATTCGATTGGAAAGAACAGGAGAAAAAGTCGACGAACAATTTTTACAGTCAAATATTAGAATGCTTATGGATTTGGACTTGTATCATACTTCGTTTGAACAACAGTTACTTGCAGAGACAAGAGTATTTTATGATCAAGAAGGTGATAGATTAGTGGAGTCAATTAATATTTTCGATTATCTTCAACACATATCTACGAGAGTGCACCAGGAATCTATTTTGCGAGTCAAGAGTTATTTTGATAAGTCGACAAAATCTCATCTTCAGTCTATTGTTGAAACTGAGTTATTGACAAAACGAGTTGGACATATCCTAGATAAATGTATACTATATATTCCTTTAACCATAAAAAAAAGTAATGCTAATTTTCTCTTTTGTGCAGGCTTCGGTTATTTTCAAGGTCTTGATTTCTTTCAAGAAAGTGATTATGATAAATTTTCTCTTTTGTATAGATTATTACAAAAGGTTGATAAACTTGAAATATGCGCAAAATATTTTACATCCTATGTTAAAGTAAGCACTTGTCGTATATATATAAAATATCCTGTTCTAACACAACTTTGATATATCAAGACGAAAGGTTCATTTATTTTATGTGAGCATATCAACGTTCAAGAAAAGATGTCCAAATTATCAGCATTTGAATCACAAACTGACGAAGTAGTAGATCATAGTTTTGAAGGCGATGAGCAATTTGTAGATGGATTAAAAGATGGCACAGAGTATTTTATCAACTTGAGAGCAAACAACGCTATTAAATTATTGGCAAAGTACACAGATTCTATCTTACGCTCTGAAAAACTCGATGAAGAACTTTTAGATAAAGGCATGTTTATATTCCGTAACTTGCAAGGCAAAGATGAATTTGAAGTTTTATATAAGCGAGACCTTGCAAAGCGTTTACTGTTGAATGTTACAAATAAGACTGCTGAAAAGACAATGTTGAGTAGAATGAAGAAGGAGTGTGGTGCTGGCTATACTGGTAAATTAGAAGGCATGGTAAAGGATATAGAAAAATCGGATGAATTAATGAACGAATTCAATGTAAGTTCAAAAAGAAGAAAAAAAAATGAAATGATTTCACTTACATATTTTGTTGTTACAGGCAATTCGTTCTGTATCTCTTTTACCGTTAAATTTCAATGTCAATTTACTTACAAATGGTTTTTGGCCATCTTATGTACCTGTAAATCTTAACTTGCCATCCATGTTTCATCAAGTACAAAACGCATATACTGAATTCTACATGACAAAATTTTCAAAAAGAATATTGACTTGGCAAAATTCTCTTAGTGTGTGTAAAGTTAACGCAAACTACCCATTGGTAAGACATGATTGTAGACAATCACTACTACTACTACTACTACTACAAAAAAAAAGCTAACCAAAATATCAGGGCACAAAACGAATTACGTTAACATTATTGCAAACTGTAGTCTTGTTATTATTTAATGATACAACTAGATACTCTTTATCATTTAAAGATATTCTTACTTGTACCCAACTAGGTAAAATTCTTATTTTTTTTAAAAAACATGTAATTTCAATTAAATTTCTTACAAAAAAAAAAAAATGTATTATAGATGAACTAGAACTTCGACGTACACTTGTTTCATTATCTTGTAGAGAATACAAGTTATTAAAAAAGAACCCTGAAGGCGATGATATTGAATCCAGTGATCAATTTTCATTTAACCACGATTTCGCTACCGAGAAAACCCAATTAAAAATGACTACAGCAACATTAAGTGAAGTAATTGAAAAGAATTCAACCATGAATACGACCGTGTTATTTGCTAGAGAACAACAAGTGGATGCGGTCATTGTTAGAATTATGAAGGCAAAGACGAATGCTACGCATGGATTATTACTAAGCGAAGTGACTCGTCTTGTCAAGTTTCCGGTTACTGTTAGTATATTACAAATATAAAATGCATAAAAAAGAAACTAAACTAAATATAACTGTGTGTGTATGTAGGCTCAAGATGTAAAGTTACGCATTGAAACTTTAATTGAAAAGTATGCACGAATAAATATATATATTCACAAGGTAGTTTTACTTACATATCTTTTTATTAAAAAAAATAGGGAATACTTGGAGCGTGGACCAGATGATAGTTACATTTACTTGGCTTAAAAGAATTAAAAAAAGACTTGATGTAAATAATAAGAAACCACCTTCTTTTTTCCATAGTCATCTGCATCAGACAGTGATAAAAAAAATAAGCCATCTTGAGTTAAATGTCATATGCTGTATTTTACTCCGCTCAATTTTTATCTCTTTTTTTTTCCCTTTCTTTTTGTTGTTGTTGTTTACCTTTTTTTTTAACCCTCCTCAAAACGAAGCGATCTAAAAAAAAAAAGACCTTTTTAACTGAATTCCTTATATAATCAACCCTTTCACCAATGTCGCAAGAACCTCAAACATCGGCAGAAAGTTGCTCGGATACCAACCAACTATTTGAAAACCAAGTATAAATTTTTTTTTTGAGATATTCTCCCATACCTTTATTTAACCCTTTTTTTCTTTTAGTTTTCTATACTTCATTCTTGTATCCAATCAGGAAATTTTGAGAAGGCCATTCAAAGTTTTGTATTACTGTAGAGTTTACCCCATATTCATATCTATATTATAAAAAGGGAAACTGACATTGCTTTTTTTCTTCTTCTTTCAAGTCAATCAAATAGTTTACAGAATCCTGTTTTTCAAGCTTATATTATTCAAGTCGCAGAGAACCTTGATCCTGCAAAAGATACCGATGCCAGTCGTACGCGTTTTTGATTTCGTTTTAAACAATTCAATATGCTAAAACAATCTTTTTACCTTTAGGTTTCTTTGCTTCTTTACCTTGCTTATTACAGTCAAATATTATAGACTTTGCCAGAGGTAAGTTTTTTTTTTTTTTTTTTGTTTTTTACAGTTTGTCTTGGGAATTTTTTTTAAAAGCATCTGAATTAGAACACTTGGAGGAAAAGGAATCAATGAGAGCTTTTGGAGTGTTGTTCGATTATATCCAAGCATATCCTCGCCACGCGTACAAGTATTTGGTAAATATCTACAGATCTATGAACATGGATAAACAAGTTAAACTAATACACATACAGATTGATGCTATAAATTTATTAATTTTATGTGCTCAAGCATTAAAAGGAGACGAAAGACAAAAATGTATAAGTCTATTAGGTAAGTAAAGGTGTACGGAGTAAAAAAAACAACAACCCAGAATCCATGAATTTAACATTGTTTAATAGTAACCGAACTATTTCCTCGACTTTGTAAACAGCGTTTGTTACTTGTCAGGAAGGATAAAATACCATCGATCAAATCTACAGAGAGCAAACATTACATCACCTTACCTTACAACCTCTTCGAACAATTTTTATTATTGGGTCAAAGGTTCTATATCAAAAAACACAAGTGGGACGAATCATCTAAATTTACTTGTGCCATGTTATCTGCATGCGGGTAAGTTATTTTATGAACGCATTGTTTTAGGGTTATTCACATGTACATATATAGTTATAATGGACTAGAACAACTAGATTCAGTATCACATATTATTCGATTCCAATACTTGAAAGAACATCGAAATAGTGTTAGGATTGATGAAGATATTGAAACAGGCGATGTATTACCAAGCTTTGAGGACCTATCTACGATTTCAACACTAATGTGTGAGTACATGGTTGCCACATCTCACTTTGTTCAATTTGGATACGACTACTATAAATATGTTTGTGGTACAGATGATAATTCTAGTTTACAAGAACAAAAATCTTGTTTGATACCCGTTTGTTCTTTTCAGCCTAACAATGCTATAAAGCATCGCACTGGATCAAAAAGAGCACAAGATGACACACCAGAGAGAAATACATTGGATTTTTCGGATGATTCACATTTGTTAAGAAGAAACGATAAAAGGAAAAAAATCGATAGTGCTTCTAGCTCTATCACAGACGATGAGGATAATCGTGGGAAAGGGTTAGACTCTTATTGTGTCAATGGTGTAGATAATGCATTACAGATTTTAAGTAAAGCGGCTGATTGTCTTCGACATTGTTTGGATTTATGGACTTGGGCAAATGGTAAATTATCACAAAAGTCCTTATTGGATCAATTAGGAGGTTGGGAACAAGGTAAAAAAAAGAACAAGAGAAGAAAAAAAAGAAGAAATAGATTATCTTAAATGTTTATATATAGAATTATGTCGTGTTATTGAGGGTTATAAACTACCTTTCGATATGAATAATGCGGTGTTGTTGGTGAGAAGTGATTTGGCCCTATCATCTGTAAGTGTAACGTTTTTATTTTTTTATTTATTATATTGACGTGTACATGTTATAGCCTTCTATTCCTGGTAATTTAGCTAAAGCACTGGAATTATCTCAAACAATTTGCGATCGAATCGAGGTACAACGTAGACAAGAAAAGACAGATAATGGCCGGACAAAAACCGAAATGGACATACCATTTATGTTTGCCTTCCGCGTTTTGTATAACATCGGGGTTATTTATTTACTCGTGGGCAGTTTACAGGTAGGACACCAACAATACGGACAAAAAAAAAAGATATTCACTATTTTTTTTTCTTTTTTTAGCAATCTACACTTGAAATTGCTATTATTCTTTCTGTGTTCCCTATACCAAATGGATTAGATGAAAAAGACTTTATTTATGACGAAATTGACTGTTGCACGGTTGCTAATATCTTTCATGGCAGAGAGTTTGGATTAATGAGAGTAACACAAGAAGGTTTAGTGGTGCGTTGTATTAAACATTTAATTGTAAGTCTTGATAATGAATCTGAGCAGAGAGGTGGTATGGCCTCGATTGATTCAGCTCTTCGCTGGGATGAAAAGGCTGGCAATATGATTGTGTTAATGCAGTATGGTTGGCCTTATTGGAATAATAAGACTAATCTTTGGCACAAGATTATGAATCGTATCAGTGAAAAGAGAATATTCAAAAATAGGGAATTTTTAGAATATCTTTACGGTAAAAAAATTATATATATAGAGAGAGATATATGTAATGTCTGACAAAAAAGATGTATTTATATAGTTTCGGATGTATTACAAGCCATTCGCCACCTTCATTTGATAGGAACGGTTACAATGGACATTATTCCACCAGAATTTGCTTTACGAGCCAGTTATCGTCATTTAGTAACGTCAACGCCAGATAATGGTTCAGCACCTTCTTCTCCTCAACACCCTTCTAGTTATTCACCGAAAAACGATACCTTAGATGAGGATGACCTTGATAAAAGACCTGAAAGAACTACGAGTAGTTTGCCAATGTATCATCCGTCGTTTGCCAATAGTATCTTACCTAGTACATCCATGTCGCCCTCTTGGTACTCTGCTTCTACACAAAAGAACTCGTTTGCAAAATGGATGTCACCTTCTTTTTATTACAGTAGACCAGCTACTTCAGTTATTTTGCCTGCTCAAAATGTAGAAGGCGAGCAATCGGATAATAATAGTATGCATGATACTGCTGATTCTTCTACAGCCAAAAGTACATCGATACCTAGAGAAATCGTAAGCAGATGTTTGGAGTATAGAATTAGAAGGTATTCTCCAAAGATCACACCACAACGTATGAGACACGTTTTGCAACGTTTCTTAAAGAATATGGTATTAAAGGCTAACGAAGAAACCTAAAAAGAAAAGAGAGATTAATTGCACTCTTTTTTATTTTTTGTACATACATAAAAAAACATATACTCATATATATACAACAACAACATTACCCGAATCCCCTTTTTTTTTTATACATTTATATTTATTTCCTTATTCATTCCATAATAAAGTATATTCGTCACTTTTTTTTTCGATTTTGGGGGGATTTATTTTAAGGACCAACATCCATTTTTGTAAACGGCCCATGTCGTCGTACGAAAGATGTGATTTTGACTCTCCCCCCCCTTATTTTATTTTTCAGTTACAAGTATAAAAACTAATCAGTTACGCTTCTTTTTTTCTTTTTTCATTTCTTTTTCATTAAAAATAAATAAATAAAATGGCTGATAAAAATAGAAAGTCTACACAATTTATACCTGGTTGGCCTACCTCACATGCACCTAAAAATACAACTGAAAGTGTAAAGACTTCTTCAGTTCATGAGGAGGCTTTGGATCTTGTACCAATAAATGAGTTACAACAAGGTCAACTTTATATCGTTAAAATAAAGTTGATTGCTATTGCATTATTTCAAGGTATAATCTCCTTATTTTTTTTAATATGTTTTTGCCACTAATTTTTTTTTTTTTAAAACAAAAGGTTGGGATGATGAAATGTGTTGTTTTTCAATTCTTCGTAAGCTACCTCTTTTTTTTTTGGCGCTAAAAAAGAAAAACAGTATTGACGTTTCTTTTTTTTTTTTATGTATGTAGGAACCGATCTATTAGAAGATTTGAGATGGTCCGAAGCAAGGTAACATTTTAATTTTAGCGTAATACCTTAAATTTTTGTAATTCTTTTTCCCAGTGAAAGTTTCATATACTAAAAAATAAAAGTTCCTTTTTAGATACTTGCCCGAAAATTTTGACGCTTATTTAGCATTTGATTATGCAGGAAACCCACCTATTCATCTTTGGACAAAACACTTGCGTGCTGTTATTCCAATTAATTGGTTTAATATCTTTGAAGAAGCGAGACATATGCAAAGACAATGGAATGTTTTTTATTGGGATGCTCCTGCTGTTGAAAGCGCCAAACCTTTTTATAGTTTGACAGATACTCCTGTAACTGAAGAAGAAGAAGCAACAAATCAGGATCAGATAACTGAATTGGATGATGAAGATGATGAAGAAGATGTTATTCAGGAAGGAACTGTAATCGGAACTGAAATGACACAAAAAGAAACTAAATATTATTCACCTCAAATATCTCGAGTATTACCGTCCGAGCCCCCGACTAGTAGCATTGTACCAATCGATACTACTACTACTACTACACCTGCCATGCGGTTACAAAAACAGTATAATAATAAAAATTTAGTAACACAGCAACCAAAGAATGATCTAAACAAAATAGAACAACGAAAACAACAACAACAACAACAAATAAATGAAGACACTGTTGACAGTGTACCAGCGATTATAAATAATAATAGACCTGAAGTAAAACAAAGAAGATCATTTACTTCCTTCTTTTTGAAAAAGAAGAAGTCAAAAAAATCAATCAATAGTAATGAGGATGCTTCTAGTAAAAAAGAAATGAAGAGAAAGAGTGCACCTCCTACTCCTTCCATAGACCCAAAGCATCATTTTAAAATCTCAGAAACTGATTTAAATCAGAAATTTAAACAAGAAATCGTAAAGGAACAAATGACACCGGAGCTTACTGCAAGCAGTAATTCAAGTACTAAAAATCAAGTTTCTTCTTCTTCTTCTCCTACTGTAATAAAGACACCAAAGAATGGTGAGGTAGATAAATTAGAGTTGTTTGATATTGATAGTTATTTTGATATGCAGGCCACATTTGCCTTTTTAAATAATTCAAAACAAGATACTTTTAACAAGAAAAAATCCATCTCGACCTAATTTTTTTTTTTTTTTTTTTTCGTGCATAATCATTATTCCCACTTCCCTTTCTTCCCTTTTTTTTTATCCCCCCCCCATACAAATATATATATACAATAAAGAAAAAAATACGCGATGCAAAAAAGCATTACACATACAACAAATATTTCATCATAACCACTTTTTAAAAAAAAGTGCTACATAGGTTACACGGATTAAAGTGCTTCGGCTATAGTTGGTGCTATCCAATCTTTTCAGCTGCTGATCCTCACTGCTAGGGAATCGTTCTTGATAGCCAAAATAAATGTAATCACCGTTTTGCCTATAGCCTTGGGTTTCAATTTTATTTTTTTATTGTAGCACCAATTAATACAGAGCATGAACCAAAAAAATAATAATAGAGGTATCAAACCATTATTAAAGTTTTTTTTACTTGTATTTTTTGTTTGTTTGTTGAGCCATCCCCTGAGGGGGAGAGGGGTTCCTGATTTTTTTTTGACAATAAACAATAAGAAAACAATGGGGCTGCGCACAATTTTAAAGTCTGAATAATTCAGGAGAACCGTCATCATGGTCATACAATACCCAAGTTTCAAGGTTACACTTGGTTCAAAAATATCTGTAGGACTTTAACACAAGTCCACGTTATCTTTCCTTAAGAATGGTCAATGTACACACTTACTTGCAAAATAAAAAGTCGTACGCCGTCAATTGTCAAGTATACGATAAAAAGTCAATTAAGATAGGAGGCGTTTAATGTGCATTTTGAATGTACATCACCCCCTTTGTTTCAACAAAAAATAAATATGTATATAAAATCTCTTTGCTTTTTGTACTAACTATTCTATGAAACCTAAAAAAAAAAGAAGCTTACAGTTCCTGGTCGGATAATATGGACATCTTTTATATTGTTTCACAGATAAGGATAAAAAGTATTTCCAAAAAAATCGTTTTTGTTGGTGGGCTCAGGTACACGATCTTCATATATCAAGGAGGAACAACAACGATAATCATTCTGCCGATGATAGGCGCAAAATAACCTTTTAAGAAGAATTCACCACGAAGCGTTTGTTGCCGTTGTAAGCCGCACATCAACTATAAATTGGCATGAATGCCCTGGGACACAAATCCAGCAATCATTATTCGTTCATACTAGGAAAAATACACCATATGTCTCTTTTAGGCATTTTGCCTCTCTATTATAGATTTTTCTCATCGTTCCAAAGGGTATTTTGTTGTTTGTAAAAACAAAAAACTTGATAACATTTCTTACAATACGCATAACCCTAAATGTAGTTTCTTTTTTAAAAAGAACTCGTTTTTTAAATCACGTATTTAATATTAAAAAAAAAAAAAAAGTGTCGTGTTGTTTATTCTTACTCAAGTTATCAAAAATGTACTACTTTGAAAAAAAAAGGCGGAGGTTTCAGGTTAGATAAATCGGATACTTTTGAAATAAATAGAATTAATTAAAAAAAAAGTAAATATAGTGATTGTCAATATACATGACACCCCCCCCCCCCCTCAGGCATTCGATGAGCCGGGTGTATATCAAATTTACTGAAATATCGCCATTTTTTTTTTGGGCGCACTACAAAAAATCAAGTAATTGTTTCATAGTAACCTGTTATTTTTTTTTCAGTTGGTGTTCATGCTTGTGTATTCTTCAAAACTGTTATTGAGTTACTATTTTTGGCAGTTCAATTTGATACAGTGTGCGATTATGTAATATGATCCAGGTACTGTTGCTCTAAAACCCGAATGTCAAAGAAAAATATTGTAAGCTCAGATGTCAAAGCTTACGAAATAACTCGTTTTGTATAACCAAGTCGCCTCATCCTATTCAATGCCTTTTTTATTACCTTCAACAAGACCTCTAAATTTATTTTCTAACTGACATTCGAATATTCTAATGAATTTATGCACACAAAAAGAAAACGAGTTATTAAAACAACTTTTTTGTTAAGAACCAAATAGTATCTAATAACAATAATTACGTCGATGAATCAAATTTCATTTGCACGTCTGCCAAGATGTCATTCGCATATCGCGGTCGACTGTATGGATTATGAGGAGGCCGAAGAAAAAATTGATCCCGATTATGTAGAAGGTGATTCAGAAGACGATTTTTATTAGGATGAGACCTTTGTTGAAAGCTTTGCTGTCTTATCCCGTCAAACGTCGAAAATTAATCTCGGAAACTTTTGACGCTGTAGACGATATTGTTGACGAGTGGGGCTTTGCAAGCATAACTACTGGATCATTAATGGAAAAAATACCTGACGAATGTTTGCACAGCTTGACTTCCCCCGGTCTTCCTCCAGCAAAATTAGAGCTAAAGGCTAGCATCTCCGTTCATTCTTACAAGAAAGTAATTTCCTATCAAAGTTTGCTTTCGCAATGACCATCAACAAATCGCAGGGTTAGTTTTTGAAAAAAGTTGCTGTAGGTCTTAGAGAACCTGTGTTTACACATGGTCAACTCTACGTTGCACTTTCTAGGGCTACTTCCGACAATGGAGTTTCTCTTTTGTTTTCGGATAAAGATTAACATTTTAAAACCCAAAATGTTGTTTATCCAGAACTTCTTATTAGAAATAATTGATTTCTTAAATAAAATGTCTTATTTCTTTACATGGTAACTAGTTGAATTAAAAATAAAATATTCGTGTCCAGTAAGCCAGTAAGACAGTAAGACTAAACAACAATCGTAGAAAAAAAGAAAAAAAAAATAGGGTTTCTTTAGTATAAATGTCATACAAACAGTTTATAATGTTCTATGTAATATAAAAACCTTTTTTAAAGCTATTATTGTTGTTTCTGAAGACATATATGTCATTATTTAAATGAGCTTTTTTAAAATACGGAAATATATAGTAGCTGACATTGCTCTTGGTGGTATAATCACTAATTCCAATAATTTTTTTTCTTCTTATTCGACTACTATAAACCATAACATTCATAGTTCAGAACTACCAATTGTCCCTACCTATTGCATAGTAGTTATTCTACTAATATTCTAAAATATGATGGATTTTCCCACCGTACATTTGTTTAAAGCAGACCTGCTTCCGGTGTTGGTCGTTCGAATATTCATAAATTTCGTTCTGTCAGTGATATCGTATAAAGCGTAACAACGGCTACTGGAGATAATTTTAAATCAATCTATTTTCTGAGTTTATAATATAAAGTTATACTTTTCCCGCTATTGCAAATAAACTTTAGCCCTTTTGTTTATGAAGAATTAACAGTTTAATGATTTGCTAAATGTACCATATTACTCGATTCAGCTATAAAAACGCGATAGAAATAAAAAATGATCCAAAGGGACAAGATAAAAAAAAGCGAAAGAGCAATTGTATAGGGAGTAATTACAAAATAACCACAAAAACACAAAGGGGGGTTGACCCCCCAAAACGATCAAAAATGATCAAAAATAATCAACTGAAAAAAAGTAGAAAAATATAAAACAACAAGCGATTTTTAATTTTTATTATTAAAGACAACACGCTAAAGACTAACTTTCACTAAGTAACTTGGGCAAAAAAATTATTTTCTGACATTTAATTACACAAAGAAAACACCTTATTTCGGTCACTGTAAAAATGAAGTTACTTCTACACCTTCACTTAAAAACACGCGTTTTAAATAGGATAATAGACAGGCGATAATGCATTATAACACTTTAAATAGTTCTTGAACTCACCCGAGTGACTGTACAAAAAAATATGCTGTGTATCGCTTTCTGCAAGAGCTCAAAAATTAAATTCATTTTAAATTCTATTAAAATATTATATTGCCGTTTGGAATCAGCACCCAAAAAAATACTTGTGCAGAATTTTTATTACTGAATATATAATTACCTCATCACGGAACATAGGTTTATTTAGTAGTTTTGTGAAATTGTATTCCACGTTTAAATAGAACAGTGGTATATAGTGGTATTAAAGTAGCGGATCGAAGAAAGCGTCCTAGAGAAATCCACCCTTGAATCGATCACACCCTTAAATCAACCGCCCTTAAATAGAGTCGCTACTATATTATTTTCAAAAATAAAGGTTTTTTTAAAAAAATAGGTGGGAAATCCAGTATGGTTAATATTTTTTTGGCCGTATGTAAAATTCGAATTAACTGTTTTTATTCTATCATCAATTACATGAGTATCATGTGTAGTGATATACAGCCTAAGTAAGTGTAACGTTTCCTCAACCAGGCCTTGTTTAAATTATAGTTAATCTCTTTTTGTCTTATCTCTTTTTTTTCTAACCATTTTTTTTTCGAAGTATAAAAAAAAAATGAGCATATATGGTACGGTAAGGAAACCCCTCTAAAAATACTATTCGACTCTAACTCGAGTAATAGGAAAGATAGTTGCCAATTTCTGGTTTATTAAGGGAGTCGTTAGCCTAAATACTGAAAACTATAAAGACGCCCTAAGCTGGTTTTTGAAAGCTTCAGACCAAGGTCATGCAGCTTCTCAATATCATTTAGGCAGTATGTACGAAAACGGAGAAGGAGTAAACCGAGATTTTACTAAAGCTTTAGCTTGGTATACAGTAGCAGGAAAAAACGGGCATTCGGGGTCCCTCAATAACATTGGTTGTTTATACTATTACGGCGAGGGCGTAGAAAAGGACTACGGAAAAGCTTTCAGTTACTTTACAAAATCAGAAAATAAAGGATTTAGTTCAGGAACTGCAAAAAATTGGTTAGGACTTTTATACTACCGCGGACACGGTGTCGAAATAAATTACTCCAAGGCATTTTACTGGTTTAAGAAATCTGTAGATGTTGGTCATAATAACGCGTTAGTTAGCCTCGGTAACGCGTACAGAACAGGTACAGGCACGCCTCAAAACGTCCCAGAAGCTGTACGTATCTTTAAAAAGGCAGCTAGTAAAGGTTTTCCTTACGGATATTATGCACTCGGCCACATGAGTTATCACGACCTTTACGGTATTACACAAAATTACCAAGAGGCGTTTGATTTTTACATGAAGGCGGCAGAAAAAGGAAATATTTTTGCTCAAAACGACGTAGGATATATGTATATGCGCGGCCAAGGCGTAGAATTGAACTACGATGAAGCGTTTTACTGGATACATATGTCTGCCGAAAGCGGAAACGCAACAGCTCAAAACAATCTGGGTTCTTTATATCGCGATGGAAAAGGCACCTGTGTCGATTACAACGAATCCTTTCGTTGGACAAAATTGTCAGCAGATAAAGGACATGCGGAAGCTCAAAATAACCTGGGATACATGTATAGTAGAGGCCTTGGTACAAAGAAAATATATCCGGAAGCATTTTGTTGGCACCTATTGTCGGCTGAACAAAAGTTTACGAGGTCAAACTATTATATTGCCGAGTTATATCGGCATGGCAATGGCGTAGAACAGGATCACCAGAAAGCAATAGAGTATTATTTGAAAGCTACATATGACAAAGACGCGCAGTTTGAACTTGGATTAATCTATTTAGAAGGAGAAGGCGTAGAAAGTAACCGTGATAAGGCATTAGCATTTTTCAACATGTCGTTGGAAAATGGGAGCGAGGAGGCGCAGATATATATTGATAAATTAACGGGTAAAACCCAGGTGCAGAGAAAATCTTCTAAAGAGAAAATACCGTATACCGAGAAAAACCTTCTTAACGTCAGTTCAGCAGCAGTGGAATCAGTACCGTTAGCAAAAAACTATGACAACGAAGTTTCTATTAAAAATACAGAGAAAATACCGTATACAAGCCTTCTTGATGTCGGTTCAATAGCAGTGGAGTCGGCACAGTTACCAGCAAAACCCGAAAATTATGAAAACGAATTTTCTATTAAAGAAATGGAGGATAATGGTATAGAAGATACCGTGATACGAGAATCAAGAGAAGCAAAAGCTCAAATTGCTGATTTGATGACACAGCTATCCTTAAAAAATTCTCAGATTGATGAATTAACACAAGTCGTACAAGCACTGTCTAAAGTAAATGATGCTCCTCCTAACTATGAAACCGCATTATTAAACTCTAACTTGGATGATCAAAGTAGCAATAGCTCAAGTGCGTTACCGAGGCCATAAAAAAATAAAAGATACTTAAATATTTTTTTTTGTCGTACAAAGTTTCTTAATAAATTTTAGACTGATTAAATCAATAAATCTGGGTTTTTTTTTATTCGATATAGTGTTTGTTCGCGCAATTTTTAATGGTAAAATATCCCGATCAAAGAACCAAAATAGTTGATTCGTACAAAAGTTTACTAGTTTTGTTTTCGGTAAAGGTTAGTCAACAATTATTATACTACAATAATTTATCATGATTTTGGCAAAACCGTATAATAACGAACTATGTACACGAAGAAATCCTATCAAGTTAGTTAATGGTATCTGAATAATCACTATATACAACGAATATATATATTTATATATTTGTGCTAAAGGTTAGTTGAATACGCGTATAAAGTGGTGGTTATTGTTAAGCTAAGCCGTATTCTCACCCCGAACCGATTTGATAAAATTGGATGGGGAAAAAAAAAAAAAAACGGAGATACATACAGTTTAGACTTGTATAGACTTGTATGGAATGAAATAAAAAACAAGGATTTGATATATAACAGCAAACGATAAACCAACTGATTTATATACTTGGATATGTCAGGAATTGGTAGGGTTAATAAAATATAAAACATTTAAATTACATATTCCAAAATTGGAATACACGAGAGCCATAAGTCAGAACAGTAACTCAGATACAAAGACAAAGAAACATATGTCGTTTAGCTGTTGTACAATAAACTTTAAATTATTGCATGATTTTTCTGTGGATCCCATGTTTATTTCATTGTTGAGGTGTATATAAACTAATAGGACGTATATCAAACGGGGTTTACGAGTGGTTACGTGACATACACATTCATACACACAGGTAAAAATAGGGTTGTATAGAGCAAAATTATGTAAAATATGAAACAGTAATTTCAATCAAGTACCACAACTGAATTTGTACATCCAATTTACCTAATGTGACCTTTTATGGAGCTAAGCCTGCCTGATTAAGATTCTACAGAAAAAAAAAGAAAAAAAGAATTGTGCTCCCCTTTCTTTTTACTTTTTTTCGTTTTCTTTTATATACATATATATTTTTTTTTTGATTTTTTTTTTCGACCAAATGGGTTTTTTCAGTAAGAAAATATATAATTTTTTTTACAAATAAAATATGAACACGAAAATAACGAATTTTTAAAAAAACAGCGAGAAAAAAAGTGAATACAGCTAATTTTTATGAGCAAGGAATCAAAGAATTTACAGATAGCAATTATTCAGAAGCTATGATTAGTTTCTTAAAAGCCAGTGATAATAAAAAAAATAAAAATATTGCTGGAGCACAGTTTTATATAGGTTGGATGTATCAAAATGGATTGGGAGTAGACAAAAGTTATAAAAAGGCTTTCAAGTACTATAAGAAATCAGCACATCAAGATTATACCGAAGCTCAAAATAATATTGCTGTTTTATATTTTCACGGTGTTGGAGTAAAAAAAAACCATAAAAAAGCTTTGACGTGGTTTACAGCAGCTTCCGAGAAAGGAAACACTGCTTCACAGACTTGGCTAGGATCCTTGTACCGAGACGGTTTAGGAGTTACGCAAAATTACGAAAAAGCATTATTTTGGTTTTATAAAGCAGCTGAAAGTGGAAATACCAAAGGACAATGTTATTTAGCAGACGCATTTAGCGACGGAAAGTGTATCAGCCTAAATTACGATAAAGCAGCGTACTGGTATCGAAAAGCAGCTGAACAAGGGGACCTGGACGCAATGTTTGAACTTGGAATGATGTACCAACTTGGCCAAGGTGTTTTAAAAGACTATACCACTGCAATGTACTGGTATACAAATGCAGCAAACGAAAAACATGTTGGAGCACAAAGTCAAATTGGTTACTTTTATAGTATAGGAAAAGGCGGTGTTGAATTAGATTACAATAAAGCAATACACTGGTATAAACTAGCTGCTGAGGGTGGTAACACAGCAGCACAAACAAATGTTGGATGTATGTATCAACGTGGTCATGGAGTGGGGATAGATTATTCTGAGGCATTACGTTGGTTTAAATTAGCTGCCAAGAATGGAAATACTGCAGCAAAACGCAATATCGGTGATTTATATCGAGATGGACTAGGCGTAGAACAAGATTATAAAGAATCCATTCGATGGTATTCATTATCTGCAAAGCAAGGAAATAAAGACGGTCAACTATCTCTAGCAAGAATGTATATTGAAGGTATGGGATCCAAAGTAGATTATGATATTGCATTACAATGGTTAGAAAAAGCCTTAAAAAATGGCAATAATACAGCTCAAACATATATTGATCAAATAACTGCTTTAAAGTCTAAATCTCCACCTTTTCGACCGTTAACAGTTATATACGATTCAGACTACCTTCCAGACTACCTCCAAAAAGCAGATATTGATAATATGGTAGTAGTAGATCAAGAGGCGATCAATGATGAGAAGCGTAAATTAAATAATTCTAGCGATTTACCAATTTCAGAAATTCGAAACGAGACAAAAGCAGACATCATTGGCGTAAAAGAACCTCACTAAGAAAAAAAAAAAACGATTCAGCTTAATAAAAAAAATACCACATAAATATAACCCTTACTTTTTTTTTAGCAAACATATATAACTACTATTTACAGAGTAAGTACAACTCTTTTTTCTTTCATAATACTTAATAAATAAAAGCCAGCTTACGAAAAAAAAAATATAACCATGATCTATCAGTTGATTCTGGTTGGTGTCAATGAGTTACACAGAGTAGTCCAACAATAAACCGAATGAAATTGATTCAACATATGTATAATGATAAGGTCAAATAAAGTAGTAGTACTTTTTTTTTTCAAGCTGCACATGATTTTATGTGCACAGCATATGACTTACCAATTACATTGTTTATCTTTTTTCGAAACTCTATATTATTACAAGACAACATTTGTTTCGAATGCCAAACATAATTATCTTGTTGCTATTGGTGCTGTAAATGACGTCAAAATAAGGTAGTTTTCCATGCAGAGTTGTTAGTTACTGTATATGAGAGCCATCATGTTTGCAATATGCCAGCGTGACTACCTTCTGTGTTCTTGTAATGATCCCCTTCTCTTTTTTTTTCTTTTTTTCTTTTTTTGTATGTTGTAATTTTTTCTTTTTTTCTTTCTGTTTAATACAAAAATAGAGAGATTTAATATATGCATGGTCTGAGAATGGGAGTCAAAATGTCGGTTGGTATGAATGAATATCACTATTACTACTACCACTACAAAAAAACGAACAAAGTATTCATTGTTTCGCTCATTTTCTCGAATAGCCAGAAGTATGCGCCGAGTACAACAAACGGAAGATATTTTAGATGCCATGGCAAAAAATGATTTAGATGGATTAAAGAAATTAGCTAGAAGTCCTGAAGGTTTTGTTGACGACAAACTTCGGCAGTATGTTTGGTAAGTGAATAAATTAAAGTATAAAGGTTATATTCATAATATGTAGGCCAATTTTACTTCATACACAACATGGAAACTATATAGCAGAAAAGGGCAGCGGTAAAAATCGTATGGATAGTAGTGATAATAGATGCTAATACTTATGTCGTAGAAAAAGATTTAGCTGATCCGGTACAAATTACAAAAGATGTAGAAAGATCATTGTACTACTACCCTCAAGGTATACAAATTACATGAATACAATGAAAATAACAACTCTAAAAAAAAACAAATTGTTTATATGAAAGATGTATCACCAATGTTTAAAGCACATAAACAACAAGAACTGCATTGCATGATTGTTGAGATTTTATGGAGAAACCCCACACTGAAATATTTCCAAGTATATATATGATATTGTTTATTTGATTACTTTTTTGTTTGCTAATTAACAATAACAAAAGGGATTTCATGACATTTGTACCTGCTTTTTGCTGGTGTTGGGTAAAAAAGCAGCTATACCTGCAGCAGAAAACGTCGCGCTGTTTTTCATTAGGGATGCTATGCTTGATTCTTTTGATCCGGTATCAAAACAATTACGGTTAATGAGCTCTTTAATTGAATATGAGGATCCTGAATTAACATTATTTTTGGAGAAATCAAATGTCATGCCTTATTATGCATTAAGCTGGATTTTAACTTGGTTTAGTCATGATTTCGAAGATTATGAAAAGGTGATTCGTTTATTTGACCTATTCGTAGCAAGTCCTGCTATTATGCCTGTATTTATAGCGAGTGCCGTAAGCTACAATATATATATAACATATAGTTGTATATGTGGGAGTTTAATATATATACGTGTATATAAATTTTAGATCACCTTACTAAGAAGAGATGAAATATTAAAAGCGGAAACAGATATTGTTCATTCACTTGTCACACGAATTCCACAAAATATGGATATCGAAAGAATCATACAAAAAGCAGTAGATTTAGAAAAAAGATATTCTGCATTACAGCTTCAAAAGCAAAGTGGTATTTGGTTACATGATGAGTAAGTTTTTTTTTTTTTTTTGGCTTTTTTGTATACACCTAATACAATATATTAACTATCCAAAAAAAAAGATCTGTCATCAATACTTGGCAGAAAGACTGGGGTAGGTTAGAATGGGCGGATGTACCTGATCAATTACAAGCGAATAGGTATCTAAGTCGTCAAGTAAAGAAGGAAGAATGGGAGGATGAAATGTTAATAGAATGGAGTAAAAGAAGAAGAGGGTCTATTGAGGATCAAGACGAGTTTAGCTTTACATAATATATATACATATAAATCCCAAATAAAGAACTACAATTTATTAATAATGTGTATTAATTTTTTTCCTTAGAGTTTACGTCCAACAACTGTATAACCTCTGGAAGGTTTTAAGGCTGCAAGCTCTTCTTTGGTGGGAATATGGCTGACTACTTCAACTTGAACAAGTTCTTTAAGTTTGAGAATAAGACCTGCATTACTGGCATTGACAGGTTTATATGACGTTTGATGAAGACGAACAAGTCCAAGGGTCTTGGATGCTGCTTTAATATCATTAGGAAGACCGATGGAAGATCTCTTTAAAGTAATTTTATAATAATCGGAAGCTGCTTTTGTGCTGGTGGTAAATAATCGACGAGACATCATTTTTTTTAGGCAAAGGAATAATAATAATAAAAAAGGTTTATGATACAGAAGGAAAGCGCACCCTTGACTTTGAAATAGTGGCTTGGTTTTTACCTTTCAAGCACATCCACCTACACACACCAAAACAATTGAACTGATTGTGACTGTAAATTGGCTTTCAATCAACCTGTACCTCGTTTTACAGCATTGACAGCCAAAACTATTTAGGTTTTTCACGTAGTTAGTGAACGTTCATTTTTTTATTATTAATATTGCCAATAAGGGCACAAGTTTAAATAATGATATAGTAAATAATTATAATACATGCAAACACACCCGTTTACATGATTTGGCAACTTTGTTCAGCATGAACTCTTCTAGACTTTTCTGCAATTCGAACACTTTCTTCATAGTATTTTTTGCTTCTCCTGGTGTTGGCTTTAACATCTATATTTTGCGTTTTAGGTTTATCCGATCTGTTACTTAATTTATCTTTTGCTGGATTGTACCCTTTGGAAGCAGCCTTGTGATACCACGAAAGTGCTTGAGCATGATCTGGGTAAACGCCAATACCATATTCGAAATAAATACTAGCAAAAAAAAAAACTTAGCCAAAGAGTACTAATGTATACAAATGTAATTACTACTTACCCCAGTGTAAATTCCGCCACTTGATTACCGTCCGCAGCTGCACGAGTACACCATTCATGCGCTATTGTATGATGAGGGTTTAAAAAACCAGGAATACCTTCTTTATAAAACTTTGCTATTTCGAGCATTGCTCCTTCGTGCTTCTTTTCCGCTGCCTTTAAATAATACTTGAAAGCCTGTGGGAGATCTACTACTGTATTAACATGTCCGTACTGGTAGATATATCCTAAGCGGTATGTAGCTAAAGATAAACCTAGGTCGTCTGCTTTTTTGTAATACTGAACAGCAAGATTACAAGTCTGGGATGTGACAGTAGGCGTAATAAGTCCTGCTCTATTTTTTTTTAAAAAAAAAAGAAATATTAGTATATAAATCTAAATACTAACAAAAAAAAGGACTTACTTGTTTAAATCGATACTCTCAAAATCATTGGAATAAATACATGCCAAATCATAAGCTGATCGAGCACTTTCAGGCTTATTTGAATCTGCAGCTTTTTTCAAAAAGATTAAGCCTTGGTGCGCGTCCTTTTCTTGATTCATTAAACCACGAAGCATAACATTCGCTAATTTCTACAATAAAAAATAATAATAATTAAGTATCCGTTTCATTACAGTTATTATTTCGACATTTACATAAAGGGCAAGAATATGATTTTTTGAAGCAGCGAATTTATAGCTCGAAAGAGCCTTTTTATACTCTTTACGGTCTTTCCAGTACTCTGCTAATTCATAGTGAGCTTCCGTGGAACCGAATTTAGCAGCTTGCTGAAAGCACTTGAACGCCTTGGCATGATTTACTTTTTTATATTGAGACCCAACAAAGATATTGATCACAGACCGATCACAGCAATGGCTGTGCCATTGTCCTTTAATATAAAGCGCTTCTGCATAATTAGCCTTTGCTAACTTTTCTATCCAGTATTCAACTTCTTCTTGCAATCTATCGCGTGTACTATTGGCTTCTTTCTCGGCACCGTGAAAGGATACCAATTGCATAAGGTATTTAGCATATGTAAACTGGATATTTTTATCGTGCGTTTTTGTTGCCATACGACGATATATTTTAATGGATTCCTTGTTACTAGTTAAACTAAAAGACGTCATGGCTTGAGGAGATGCCGTGTTGATATTACTATAGTCTTCAGAAGGTGCGGCTGGTTGTGGTGAATGATTTATAGCAATATTTCGGTTTGAAATAACAGGTGTCATTAATGCTTGATTAAGTTCAGCTAGTCTTTCTACATCGGAAACAAGTGATTCATCTTTTGCAGGTTGAATTGGATTGGCTTCAGGTCCGTCCAAATAGGCAGCGTGTTCGTGATCACTTTTCTGGTTAAGAGAGTCTACTGATTGATGAGATTTATGTGACGATGGTGAAGTACGTCCACTGGTTAAACTAGGAGCGTTGAAAGAGGCTTCAGATAAAGGACGATCCGTAGTGCTAGTAGTTGTAGCAGTATTATAATAATTATCCTGATAGGAAGTATCTTCTTGGTAGCTATACAGTTGTTCTTCTTCCACTTCTTGTACGGGAGTCATCATCTTATAATAATTGGTGTTGAAATTTTCATACTGATATGAAGCGTGTTGAATAGACTTATTGGATAAATGAGGAGAAGGCAATTGAGTTTTAAAAGCGTATACGCCACCATAGAGCATTTCATCTTCTTTTTCTGCATTGGTATTGTCAGTATCAGTAATACGATCATCGCTCAACATTTCAAATAATTGACGAGCAGTTAATTTATTCTGAATTTTCGAGCCTTCATTTATTTCAGTTGGTGTTCCTTTAGATGAACTTCTTTCAGGGATTTTAGGAAGCGGTCTAGTTTTTCTAACTGTATTAACGTATTGAACATGATTCGTGTTTGATACGGGCACAGAATCATCATCGTTTGAAAAAGGTGCAAGAAAAGAAAAATCATCTTCGTCGTCATTGTAAATTTCATCATCATCAATAAGTAATATATTTTGCATTTGACCTACAATACTGGTAGCAGTAGATTGCTGGTCAAGTAAAGCAGGGTCAGACCATATACATGGAGTTTCTTGAATAACAGACATTGTTTTATAATATATAAAAAAGATGAGAAAGAAGAAGAAGAAGAAGAAGAAGAAATACAGGTTTATTTATATGTGTGTGTTTGTGTGTGTGTGTCTGCGCGAGCGCAAAATAATAATAAACAATTCCCGTAGTTGTTATTGTACTTTTTAGGTCAAAATAAACAAATCCTAAAAAGGAAATTTTCAACATATTTTATCCCCAAGTGAATGATAAAGCGCTAAGCTTGATAACAACTTTGCATCCGGTGACAACTTCCATGCGTCTTTAAATGGAACCAACTTTAAAGTAATGCTTTCGCCTTGATCTCTAAGCCCTGTTAATTTACCTTCCAGCTTATTTATTTCGTCCTTTTCCATGTGTTTAATACAAACAAATAACCTTAAAAATTCATCTACAAACATGAAATTTATTTATTTATCACAATCATTTTTTTATATATTGTAGTTACCTGATCCTCCAGCAGATGGATAAACTCCTTTCCACTTGTCTCCATAAGCCAATTGAGTCATATCAATCAATTCATCCTCTTTAATCTCGATACCTGTCTCTTCCTTGATTTCTTTTGCTGCGGTTCCAGCAAAATTACCCGAACCATCCAACATACCAGCAGGTAATTCAGGAAAGGAAAGATGTGGCACGGGAATTCTAGGTTGAAGAGTCAAAATAATTTTATCTTGTTCGTTTTTTGCTCTTAAAATAATCATCATTGAAACTGCACCGCCCCTCTATTTTTTTTTTTTTTTTTTTTTTGAAAGTTAATAAATAAGTTTCCAGTAAAATAAATCATATAAAAAAAATAAACTTACCATAAATACAATGCCAGGTGCACTTTTGCCCGTTTTTTTAAAGGCTACGTTTGCTTTAAACTTTACAAACCCAATTTTCTCGGACCCAAAGTAATCAATACTTTGAACATCAATCGAATCAACATTCATTTCATTTTGACGCGTTTTTTGTTGTTCTGAAAATACGTGAACCCAATCTTGAAAGGGTTGAAAGGACAGTACTTTAGCTAACTCACTAGCAGCAAAGGAACCTGTTAATGGTACCTTTTGCAACGCAATATTTACAAATGGGAACATGCGAAAAAGGTGGTTAATATTCTTTTTTTTTCAAACCAATTCTTAAAAAAAGTAAACCGTCACGAAGCTGCTGCAGGAGAGAAAATTCATGCAAGGGAACATATCCATTGCTATATTTTACTACTTTGTAGTTGTTGCAATCGCTTCTTTTTTTCATAATGAGATTTTCCTTGGTAGCTTTAGCTCAATTAAAAATATCGTTTACACTTTCTAGTCCCACAACAAAGAAAAAAAAAAGAAAAAAGAATTGGGTACAGACATAAAACGTGAGAACCATAACGTGTATTTATTGCATCTGCTTCAAGCTACAATACTTTTTTTTTTATATATATATCTGTCTGGTTAAAGTAATTGAGTAGAAAAAAAAAAGGTAGTTTCTATCTCTTTGATCTAGTGGGATTCCATTCACCAGGAGAGAAAGTATCACCTTGGCCAGTAGGTTGTGTAGTTTGGACTTTTTGTTCCTCAGCTAAAAAGAAAAAGTAAGTAAACATACATTTCAAAATCCTTTTTTGTGTAGACTTTTACCTTTATCTATTGCTGATAATCGATTGACCTCTAATTGTTCATCTTCTTGAATTTTTTGTAATTCCAATTTACGCTACACAGAAAGTTAAAACCATGCTCGGGTTTATTACATATATTTTTTTTTATTACCTTGGCCCATTGTTGATCTAATGCCTTGGCTCTACCTTGAACCATTTCTCTTCTACGTTCTTCTTGTATGAGATCGTTAATAGTAGGAGCTGCAGTTCTAGTGTGTCGTAACCAAGATACCCATTGCACTGTCAATTTTTTTTTTTACATTAGTCTTTTTTTTTTTACAGGGAGAGACGGGGGATGCTGCTGCACATACCTGGTAACTTATCTTGCGAGAAAACTGTTAAATCGTCATTTTCTTTTTTATCGTACATTTGAACCCAACGTTTCATTCTACCACCTTTAAGTCCATGTCAGTTAAAAAAAAAAAAAGTAAAAAAGTAAAAAAAAGGGTTTACCTAAGGGATTAGGACAATCCCAATATTGATTTCCTTTTAAATCGTAACCAATAAGAGCATGTTTCTTCCAAGGAAACCTAGTAATTTTATAATATAAAGACAGTTTTTGAAATAAAGTTGCGGGTTTTGACATTGTTAGAATGTAAGAGAGAGTGAGGGGAGGGGGTGAATTCTTTATTCGAAAAAATATTATATAATAGAGATTAAAATCCAGACAGGAAAACTGTACTGTAAAACACTGTTTTTTATTGTTATTAGATGTTCATGTTGTTAACAGCATTAGAAATAAGCCTGATATCACCATCTTCAAAGCTATGAATAACTCTTCTTTTGCTACTTCTAGATTTAATTTCGTTGACTGTAGGTAAGCCGAAGGCACTTTCCATGCTGCTCGATATTTTTACAGTTTGTACCAAATCTTCATCTGAAGCAAGCAATAAATTTTTAAGCTTTGAGCACATGTCTTTTACTCTGGAAATTGGGTGAATACGTTGAACGTTGGCAAGAGAGGATTCTATTCCAAGGTTGACTAATGCCCGAACGTGTTCATTTTTACCAAACGTAGTCCATTTGTTTGTTCTTTGAATTAAACTTATTAAGGACTCGATGGCCTTTTCGCAATTATCAAGTGGTATACCATCATAATTTAATAAAGCGACTAAAGCTTCCTTTAAGTTAGGATGATCATTCAACAAGTCCCTTTTTTAAAAAAAAAGAAAAAAAAAAGGTTACGATTGCATATACTTTGATTACACACACATATATATATATATATATGCATACTTACTTGACAGAAGAGTTATTTCCTAGTGAAATAATATTGCTTATAATCCATATAGCTTCTTTAGTTACTTTCCATTCATCGTAAATATCATATGCGGGGTTGTATAACGTAGGAACCCATTCAGCTGTACTGTAGGTATACCCAGGTACACTAATATGAGATACTACGTAGGTAAGTACTACTTTATGTTCGACAACATGCTTAATCATTTCTGGAGTTCCCGCAGCCAAATTAGATACAACTAAATATGCATCTTTGCGAATTGTAGTAGGCGCTTGAGGATCTAAAAGTCGAGTAATGCTTTCTAATAATCGTGTATGTAATAAACCTACAACACTTTCATTCGGACCACACGAGATATTGACAATTGTTCTAATCACTGGGGTAACAATGTCAGTGTTTCCAACACTACAGTATAAAAAAAAAAAAAAAAAAAAAAAGGTTAACAAGAAATATTTTATACGCAATTATACATATATATTTCACAGACCGTAAAAGTTCAACTAGTCTCGTAAAGAGTACATCAGTGAAAACAGCATTTTCATGAAATAACGTTACTTTATGCATATTGTACAAAACGCGAGATAATCCCCAGCTACAATAATAATAATAAAAAAACTAGTGTAAATGCATATAAAAACGTCAAGAAAAAACATGTACAGAGTTACTTACCAAATTTCAATTTCAAACTTTGGATAATTGAATAAAATATACTTTGAAAGAACATCAAACATGGCAATATACTTTTAAAATAAAAAAATTTAGTATACACGAATTAACCCCCCCCCCCCAATTCAGTAGCTGACTTACGTTTAAATAATATTCAGCAACGCAGAAACCACCACGAGACATATTAGATAAAGCCCACAATAAAGCTTCGATATTTGATTGATAATCTCTACAAGAAAAGGTCATTTTCCCATTACTTCGTAACGACTCGCTTGCTTCGTCATAAAGCTCATCGTAAACTGTATTGAGTGCGTTGACAATGTAATTTGTAAAATTCTTGGCCATTAATTGCTCACGGAAAGCAGACGCTTCACCAGCAATATTGCCAAGAGCCCAAGCTGCTTGAGCAACAAGATCCAAGGAGGAGTCTTTATCGCTCATACAGTTGAGTAACAGATCAACAAATCCAGCTTTAATAAGTGCGCTCGTCTGTTCGCTTGTACCAGCCTAGAGGGGAAGGTTTTTTTAAAAACTAAATTAAACTTTTTTTTTGTAAAGAATGCGTCAATTAACTTACAGCAATATTTGTCGCGATCCACGCACATTCAAACTACGTTTTTTTTTTTTTAAAAAAAAAAAAGAGTAAGTAAAAAAATATTAAATATGAATATGCTTATAAATATATAAAAAAAAAAAAAAAAAAAAAAAAACCTTTGTAGAGCTGCTTGGATCATACTGCAACAAATCTTTTATAAGTGGTAAAACATTTAAATTCAATATATCATCCACATCATTTTCACCACTATGGCCTATAAATAATGGTGTTACGATAATAGTTTTTTTAATAACCTTTTTTTCTTCTTTTTTTTTACCTTGAGTTAAATATCTACGTAATTTACGAACACTTTCTTTTACTTTCTTCTTGTCACTTGAATAGAGCAAATTTCTAACATGAGCCAGCTAAAAAAAAAAAAAAAAAATACATTATTCAAGCAGTCGGTTCTTGAACATCGCAAAACTCCGTTTTTATAACAAAAAGGCACTTACAGAAGACTTGTCAACATGATCATCTTTAGAACTTGATTTGTGAATGGAAACATTAGACATTTTACGGCTAATGTCTGCTAAAGCACTTTCGGCGTCGAATTCATCTATTGTCATTTTATTTTTATTTTATTTTGGTCTGTTGGTAGTTTTTTTGTTTTTTTTGTTTCTTGTGTGCTGTTAAATATAAGTGAGTGTGTTTATAAGTGAACAACTGTTTTGCAGTTACTTATAAGTACCTCGTTGCTGCTGTTTGTCTGTTATTGAGACACTAACAATGATATATATATAAAAAAAAAAAAAAGAGTAAAGAGAAAAGAGAAAAAGAGAAAAAAAAAAAAAAAAAAAAAAAATTGCGTATGATATGTAGTCACGTCCAAATTCCAAAGAGGTTTTGTTATACGCGCATCAGTTTGGTGTACCGACTTTTTTTATTAGTATATCATAAACTGGTTTTTTACTCGGTTTCCGTAAGTACAAAGAAAAGATTTATCTCGTACGATCTCGAATCGTTTCTGTCAAAAAAAAACAAGATCGTAATTTAAAAAAAAAAAGGTTATTTTATCACTACGGATTTTTTTTTTTTGCATTATCAAAAAAAAGGGGGGTGATGAGGAAACGCGTTTTATTTCAATCAAGCAAAGTCTGTTTTAAGAACCCAGACACCTTTACCAGTTTGATCTTTTTGATATTTGGCTATAGCTTGTAACATTTTCCTGAAAATGACAACTTGTTCTTGATTTATATTAACGTCCAGGTTATTCATAATGTCTTGAGAAGTACCGCGTCCATTATTTTGTGACAAGTAGTCTCTTATTTTATTAATCATACTTTCCTGCGCAGTACTATCCAAACTGGTTGGTGTATCTAATAACAAAAATATATTTTTAGTAACCTGAAAAAAAAAACGTATATACATGTTACCTTCCATTGCTTTTCTCGCCTTCATCCTCGCAAGTAATGTACCAGAAGATACTTTTGTTCTATCATTGAATCCGGATACACTACCTGATCCAAATTTTTGCAAACCAATATTTTCTGTACCCGCCTTTTTCTTATTACCGAATTTTGGCGGTGAAGGATTGAATTGTCTTGGAGCTCCTGCTGTTCCAGAGCGACCTGTCCAAGTAGGTGTACCAATATCAATTAATCTTCTTTGACGTCTTGATTCCTTTAAAGTAGCAGCAGCTCTTTCAGCGATAATAGTAGCTGAAGTTGTGTATAAATAAAGCATTCTTTCATGCGTTTATATTTTTATATATATCTTACCTTCACGTTCAATAAATACGGTATCATGACTGGTAGATTCCATGATTTGATCATGCTGTAAAGCACTTTGAATACCAGTCATTTCAAACAAACTCTTGAGCACATGATCCTCACTCTCCCTTCTTCTCTCTTCTTGTTCCAACGTTTCACCAGCGTATTCTTCTAAACAGTTGACACCTTCAATTAAACTCAATTGTTTTTCGTCGTTTGTCCTTCTCTTTTTAGAACTATTTTTGCGATAATCAATTTCAGTTCCTTTGAATAATTCACCTGTTTCAGTGCCTACAGCGTCTTCAGAAGCCAAGGTGAATAAAGACTGTAAATTACTAGCGTCAAAGAACCTTCTTTGTTTGGGGTCCTTCAGAATTTTGTTGGTAAGAAATTGTTTATAGATTTGTCTATGGTAGATCTTTTCTTCAATTGTTCCGCTTGTCATTAAACGGTATACAGTGACTTCTTTTGTCTGACCTAAACGCCATGCTCTTTCTCTTGCTTGCATATCTGTCGAAGGATTCTTTTTTTTTTAAAAAAATAAATAAATAGTGCGTCAGATAAAAATCATTTTCTTTTAAGAAAAGTACCCTTACCCAGTCTGGATCGTATAGAATAATTCTATTTGCACCAGTCAGATTAATACCAAGACCACCAACCTTAGTAGTTAGTAAGAATACAAATGTCTCACTTGAATCATTAAATTGATTGACAAGTGACATTCTTTGGCTTACAGGAGTCGAACCATCCATTCTTAAATAATTATAGCCTACTCGTTTCATCATAATCTCTAAAATATCCAGCATTTGCCTTGTCTGCGAGAACAGCAAGACACGATGCTGCTGCTGCTTCCACATATTTAAAAGGGCTTTCACCACCATCATTTTACCGCTTCTTTCAGGGTTGCCATAATCAGGATCGGAATGCGACAAAGTTAAATTGATAATATCTGGATGGTTACATATCTTTCTCACAATATCAATACCAAACAATACTTGACGACGGTGCTCCAGTATAGAATCCATGTCCTTTGAATGAATGAACTGTAGGTAAGCTTGTCTTTGTATTTTTGTGAGTTTACAAAACAAGACTTGTTCGTTTTTCTTTGGTAGATCTGATGCAACGTCTACTTTCATGCGCCGCAGTAAATATGGGTTGATTAAATCTCGCAACATACATGCACATTTGTACGCAGTTTGGACTTGTACATTGGTAGCATTTGCGTACCCCCCAATACCGATAGGTACTGAAAATTGTGTTTGGAATACCGGCAGGGTCTTTTTTTTTTGTGTTAGTATATACATTTATATATATATGCTTGCATGTATGTAAGTTTACTTACGCCCAATCTACCAGGAAATATAAAATCAAATAGCGACCATAATTCTTTTAAATTATTTTGTATGGGAGTACCTGATAATATAATACGATGTGGTGTCTAATACACATACTTAGTAACGTACTACACACATATAAAGAAATAAAAAAAACATGATTTATATGGATATTTACTTTAAACCGTTTTATAGCTAATGTTGTACTTGAATCGGGGTTTCTTATTTTATGACCTTCATCCAATACAACATACCCCCAACGATGCTTTAACAAAATTTCGCGATATGTTTGTACACCACTGTAGGTAGTGATTAAAATGCCACCCTTTTTAACGTAATCAGAGACAAGAGCCGCTGCATTTCTACCCGCCTTGGTAGTTAAAATACTCTTGAAGCTTGACTTTCCTTTTCCCTTTTTAGTTTGTTTACCTCTACGATCTGGTTCATACTCTTCCTCCTCGTCGTCACTAAAAACTTCGTGATCATCAAGTACATTATCGTCTGTTTCAATACAAGTTTTTACACCAGTACCACTAGAATGTAATATAGCAACTCTTAAAGGCGGCCACCATTTATGAAATTCTTGTACCCATTGCTTCATGACCGTAGCCGGGCACACAATAATCGAAGGTTGACCGGGCCCCAGTATTTTGGAGTAGTATAAACTGGATAAAAAGGCAATGACTTGAATCGTCTTACCGAGACCCATCTCATCACCCAAGATACCGCCTACTTTCTGACAGTGTAGTTCCCATAACCACTGCACACACGTCTTTTGGTAATCGAATAAACAATCCCAAAGCTCACCAGGTACTTTTAACCCATTGTCAAATTCAATGTCGTCAAAGTTTGGATGCGATTTAAATATTTCATCCGTTTCATGTGTAACCTGGTTTCGCATGATTTGTTGTCGCTGTTGAATCCAATCAGTTAATCGCTTTTGATAATTCGATTCTGAGCCATCGTCCTTATAAATTTCGTCAAGTTTTTTAAATGCGCGTTTTTTTCTTTCTGATGGGTCTTCGTCGTCGTCGTCATCATCATCATCTAGTAATATAGTTTCTTCTGTATAATCGTCTTCTCCGTCTATATAGGCATCATCATCTTCTTCTTCGTCGTCGTCACTTGAAGTTGTTTTTCTTTTTCTTGTAACAACTTGTTGATGATGAGGAGTGTGTAAATTTTGATGAGACATGGTGCCATGTCCAGATCCAGGAAATATAGCATTGAAAGTAGCGCTACTACTATTGCTGCTACTGGCGGTGGTATCATATGATTTTGTTTCTGGCAAGTTTGAAAATGGAGTGACTTTACCTGTTCTAATCAAAAACTCTCGTTGCGTCTCATTTTCTTGCCTTGTATTTTTTTTATCTGCAGGAAGTAAATTTGATTTCAACCTTTCGTCTTTTCGATCTTTCAAACGAGCTAAAATATCCTTTTCGTCCTGTACTGCGTTTCTTAATTTTGTTGCTTGTTGTGTTACTTTTGTGGTTAGTTTCTCCTTGTCCAAAGATTCATTTAGTTTTAATTTTAAAGTATCTAGTTGCTTCTGCGCAGCTCTATAAAAAGGGTTGCTCAGTAACATTATGTTAGACGACAGGTAAAAAAAAAAAAAACTTACTGTATTTCTTTTCTAGCTTTATCCAGTCTCTTTTGATCTAATTCATCTTCTCTTTCTGATATGACTTTATCTGCCTACACGGATTTTTTTTTGTTAGCGTAAAGAGAAAAAAAAGTATGTGTATGAAGTTACTTTTTCCATAAGTGACTTCTCAAGGTCGTTTTGATCTACTAGATCAACACCAAGTTGTTCCAGCTCGTTTGAAATTTCTCCATCCAAATCAGGTTCAGCGAAAGAATGTTGTTCGGATAATGGAGAAGAATGTTGGTCTGATACTAGAGAAGAATGGTTACTGCTCATGGTGGTTTTTTTTAAATAAAGAAGAGCTGCGGGTTTTCTTCATATTTTTTTTAAAAAAAAAGGCATTTTTTTTGTGACTCGAGTTTTGATATGTGAATTAAGAAGATCATCATCACCACAGTAAAAAAAAAATAACGCGGCGTAACTAATGTTCTAATACAAAAAGAATCAAGATTTTCCTATTCTTTTTCCTTTTTTTTTTTTATTTACTTATAAGGGAAAAAAACTAAATACAATGAGAGAATCTAAAGGGTCTTGTCAAAGATAGCACTGAGAGAAGCCCAGACAGCCTTGGGAGATTGAGCAGCATCAACACCGTACCAGATGTTCTTCTTCTTATAATAATCAACAACGGGTACAGTTTGCTTGTGGAAAGCATCTAAACGCTTCTTTAATGCCTCGGCGTTATCATCGGAACGTTGGATAAGAGGTTCGCCAGTAACATCATCCTTCATGGGAGACTTGGGAGGGCTATAATATGTACACTGATAAGCAAAAAAAAGTAGCAGTAATAAATAACAAAAAAACTCACTTGAATTCCCTGTGATATGATCTACCAGAGGCAGGATGGATCAAACGACCAGTGATACGAGAGACAAGGAGGTTATCATCAATAACCAACTCGACGACAGAGTTCAAAGGCTTACGTCTAGATTCAAGCATTTCATCCAACTTTTCAGCTTGACCAACAGTACGAGGGAACCCATCAAGAATGAAACTGTTATAATACAAATCACATGTGAAAAAAAGATTAGCTAAACATAATTCATGTACGACCCATAAACCCTTTTTTTTTAAAAAAAAAAACTCTTACCCATTTTTACATTCAGGATTAGTATCCAAGTTTTCTTGAATCATACCGACAACAATATCATCAGAAACAAGACCTCCATCATCCATAATCTTCTTTGCGGCAACACCAAGAGGGGACTTGGAAGCAACAGCAGCTCTAAGCATATCACCAGTAGCTAAATGACAAGCACAGAACTTTTCCTTGATAGCAGGAGCTTGAGTTCCTTTACCAGCACCGGGAGGGCCCATAATTACCATACGTAACTCTTGCTTGGGAACACCACCTTGCACCTTCTTCTCAAGGGCATCGAATTTCTCGTGAAGTGATTGAATGTTCTTTTTGATTTCCTCAAGAACTGCTGAATGCTTTTCGGCCATTTTTATTTATTTATTTTTCTTAAAAAAAAAAAGAGTAGAAAGAGAAAAAAGAGAGATTTTTTTTTTGCAGGGGCTTTTTAATTTAAATAATTAATGCCTATCCGAAAATCTATGGGCGGAAAAAATCATAAGAAAACTTGCAAAAAAAAGGTCACGCGTGACGTAAGACGGTGGGTTCAGTTAATTCAAATGCCTTTTTTTCCATCTCATGATTATCAATCATCATCTTGTGTCATAAATCATTTGCACGTTTTTATATATAAAATGCATTGCTGTTAATAATAACAAAAAAGCTATTTAGAAAAGGCGGAGTCAGTGCAAAAAAGAAAAAAGTGATTCAGTTTCCCCACAAAAAAAGAAAACGAAAAAACTTTTTAACTGTACTCCCCAAAATTGTTGTTTTAACCTTTTGGTTAAAAAAAGATGTCTATTCACCCGGATGTAAGCATGTTACACAGTGCTTCCCAAACGGATCGGCTAAATGTGTAATCATTACAGGAAACAAACCCATTTTTCTACCCAGTAACATTCTACTTTTGTGTGAGACACTTTTTTTTTTCTGGGGAAGTGTCATAGCAGTCCCTCTTAAGATGGTAGCACCATACATGTTTCGTGATAACGTCGCTGAGTCACAAAGTTTACTGTTGTTATTTGTGTGTCTCATTACCAACGAGTAGAATATTCTCATTGCTAGCCTTTGGGTTATTTCATGCATTCATTTCTTTGCAAGTTAAAAGCCTAGTATCTTTGACTTGTCAAATTGACCTTTTTTTTTTTCTCTCTCTCTTTGTAAATATTGCACTGCGAGCTCGAAAATTTCTAATTCATGCGTTTGATTTTACTTTTAATAAACCCCCTTTCTCAGTACTACATTTAGAGGACTTTTAAAACTGATGAGCTTCTTTTGTTCCATCTCCTGCAAAAAAAAAAAAAAAAAAAAAAAAAAAAAAGTATACTCACCAATGTACAAAGTGTAATAACGCGTTAAAAAATAGAGTAATTCATTGTACCCTCTTTAATTGTTGACACCAAAACATAATAAACACGAAAAAAAAAACAGTTTTTTTTTTATATTTGTATCGTGACTTGGATTTATGCGCCCTTTTTTTTTTTTGGTTATTTTTTTTTTTTGGTTATCCCCCCTCTTTTTCTTTACTATTTTGCATTCAATAATGATTAGAAATTCAGAAAGAAATCGAATTAAACAGAGTGAAAATGATGAACAAGGAAATGCAGCTTTAAACAACAAAGGAGCCAAACAATTTGGTCTTAACAAGTCTTTTATGGGAAACGAACTAAAAGTAAAGGCCAATAATAAATCTGAAGATCTCTTTACAGGCAGTAAGCAGTATTAGACTTTCACTTGTTTTAAAAAAAATCAGAAAAAAAGGAATTAACTGATTGATTAGATTTGCAAAAAAAGATGGTTCCTCTTAAAAGAACTGAATCGGCTGTTGGTAAATATATTTAAAAGTAAGAGACAGAAATCATGTTGACTTTTTTTTTTCTTGTTAGGCTTGAAACATTATTCCGAGTCAAAGAGACCAACAATTGAAAAGACCTTTCGTCGTACTGAACAAGGTAATACACATACTCACATACGCACACTTACAACTTTTACTTACAGAAAATATTAGAATGTGATTGGACACCAGAAGGGTTTGATATTGATCTAAGTGAATTCGATAGTCATGTTTACGATAAAAAAGAAATCATGGAGGAAGAATTGCCTATTCCACAAAGAGCATTCATTACAATTGAAAATGAGGACGATACATCTGTTGAATATGGTCCACCTAAAGAAATTGGTAAATCACACACTTTTTTTCTTAAATAATTACTACGCAGCAATTATACTAATGCAATAATAATAGAATTGCCCTTCGAACCTGAATCCAGTTGTGTAGTAGACGTAACAAACTTTACTGATTATGCAGATGAATCAGCATACGAAATTGTAAGATTGCTTGGTAAAGATCTAGCCGAATTTAGCTCTCTTCAAGATGAGGATGTATTGGATGCACTTGCTATCCAACTTTATCAAGAAGATGGTAAGCTCTTTTTATATTATTTATTTCTGCAATTGTACTTAGTATGTATTATAGAATTCGAATTCGATAGCGATCTCAGTGAACTGGATACACCTTATCAGACTGACGTAGAAGTACCATTTGATAATCACTTTCTCGACGTTGAATATTTCTTGCAATGCAATTAAAAGAATTTCAACGCCCCTATTGTCATTATGCTGGATTTTTAGTTAATCTATGCCCGCAATTAAATAAATAAGTTTATGATTATACACATAGTGACTCATCTACTTTTATTTTTTACTGTTTGAATGAAATAGTTTGATATATTCTGAGAGAGAAAGCCCAGCTGCTTCGTACAGATAATTCTTCATCCTTGAGAGTATAACTTTACATGTTTAAAAAATGACCTTTTGTTTGATTTACTCGTACTTTAAACCAAATCCTGTCACTTAAAAATATATTTTATTTCATCCAATCATTTACCCCCAAAAAAAGAATCCCCCTCCAATACAAAAGAGAACACCACAATGTGATGTTTTTTCTTTTACCTTCTATACAGACAAATAAATAAATATGGTTTTAGCTGATTTAGGACGTAAAATCAATTCAGCTTTTACTGAATTAACGAAAGCTCCTGTTATTGATGAAAAAGTATATTACCCTTTTACACAAAAAAAAAAAAAGCGATGAAAGCTCATTTCTATTATTTTTTTCTTCATCTTAGGTTCTCGATTCATTAGTTAGAGAAATTTGTGCAGCTTTACTTGCATCTGACGTTAATGTCATGCTTGTACAAAAGTTACGTGCAAACATTAAAAAAAATGTCAACTTGGAAGAATTGGCTAATGGTGCCAATAAAAAGAGAATGATTGAAAAGGTAACATTAAAAAAAACTAGATAAAAAAAAAAGATATTAACAACAACAACAAAAAAGGCTGTCATGGATGAACTTTATAATTTGGTCGATCCTCAAGTAGAGCCTTATAAACCAGTAAAACGTCGTGCGAATATCTTTATGATGGTTGGTCTTCAAGGTGCTGGTAAAACCACCACCTGTACCAAGATTGCCTCATTCTATCAACGTAAAGGCTGGAAAGTAGCTCTTGTGTGTGCAGATACATTTCGTGCTGGTGCATTTGATCAGTTAAAGCAAAATGCTACCAAGGCAAAAATTCCTTACTATGGTAGCTATTCCGAAACCGATCCTGTAGCTATCGCTTTAGAAGGTGTTGAAAAGTTCAAGGCAGGTAAGTTTGAAATCATTATCGTTGATACTTCCGGTCGTCATAAGCAAGAAGTTGAATTATTTGAAGAAATGAAACAGATTTCTGCTGCTGTTGTATGTTTGTTATTCAATCGTGTTAGGAAGGAAAAACTAATGTAAATTGATTTTTTTTAGAAACCGGATACAACTATTTTTGTTATGGATGGTACTATTGGTCAAGCCGCTGAATCTCAAGCAATGGCATTTAAAGAAGCTGCCGATTTTGGTTCCATTATTATGACCAAAATGGATGGTCATGCTAAGGGTGGTGGTGCTATCTCTGCGTAAGTAATTTCCTTTATGTGTACAATGAAAACGTTTGCTAATAATTTATTGTTACTACTACTAGTGTTGCAGCTACGCACAGTCCTATTATTTTCATCGGTACTGGTGAACATCTTCAAGATATGGAACGTTTTGAACCTAGATCATTTATTCGTAAAGTGCTTGGTATGCATGATATGAGAGACATGATTGAACAAGTACAAGATACTATGCAATTAGGAGACAATAAAAAGTTAATGAAGAATATTGAAAAGGGTCAATATTCACTTCGTGACATGTATGAACAATTTCAACAAATCTCGAAAATGGGTCCACTTTCAAAGCTTATGGGAAATATACCTGGTATGCCTGCTGAAATG
Source organism: Helicostylum pulchrum (assembly GCA_025677825.1). Taxonomy (NCBI): domain Eukaryota; kingdom Fungi; phylum Mucoromycota; class Mucoromycetes; order Mucorales; family Mucoraceae; genus Helicostylum; species Helicostylum pulchrum. Next base: position 11,552 of record JAIXMO010000101.1, on the reverse strand, counting down.
ATGGCTGGTTCAGAACAAGAGGGCACAAAGCGAATTAAGCGCATGATGTGTATTATGGATAGTATGACTGACACTGGTAAAAATGATCATTATTATTTAACAACCCCCCATATTTTATTCGTACTAAAAAAAACCCCCAAAAATGTGAAATAGAACTCGATGGAGACGACAAACCTTTTGAAAATGTTAACAGAGTCATTCGTGTTGCTCGTGGTTCTGGTACCACTGTTCATGAAGTGCAGGAAATTTTAACTCAATACACACGATTTGCCGATATGGTTAAAACCATGGGAGGAAAGAACGGTCTTATGCAAAATATGCCTACAGATCCAAGAAAGATGAACCCTAACCAAATGCAACAACTTGGTCAAATGCAACAAAAGATGGCAAATATGATTCCACCTCAAATGTTACAACAAGTAGGCGGTATGGAAGGACTTCAAAAGATGGCTAAGCAAATGGGTGGTATGTTTGGTCGTGGTGGGGGAGCTCCAGGTGCTGCTGGTGGTGGTATGCCTGATATGAGTAAAATGATGGAAATGATGAAAAACTTTACATAAAAAAAATACCTTAATATATTTTTGTATAAACATCTTTTATAAAAAAAAAAAAAAAATCTCTTTGTTTAGTATAATCCCACTGATTGATACCTATATGACTAGTTTACTAATTCAGTCCAGAATAATACACTTGTATAAAATTTAAATGCGTTTAGCTATCGATTCAACTTCGTCACAAACCAGACCTTGCAACTGTATAAAAGTGTCTAGTCTTTAAGAGTGTATTCATAAACAAAGGGATAATTATCAAACTGATAGAGAGAGGGTAAGTAATTAAACTTGCAAAGTGAATCTTTAGAAAACTAACTAGGAGAAGATATACTTTTGGTGCTCAATACCAACTAAAACGCTTCACTGATAACTTCAGCGGTTAATCGCTGAAGAAGTATTTTGCTTTTTTTATGTTTTTTTTTTCTCTCCTCGTCAATCGGTGCTATCTTTATTCGTAATTTTTCTGATCACGCGTGTAGAACTAAGATCTCTTTAACAAGCCTTTTTTGATTTGTCACTGATAAAGGCCTTTTTTTTTATAGTCAATGATTGGTATAAATATTTAGTGTTGTAATCTATTGTCTTTTTTGATCGATTAAGTCTGTAGTACAATTCCAGCGATCAAAGAAAAAAAAAAGCCTTAATCACCCTATTTTTTTTTATAATTTGGTAACACCCATGTATTTTTGGCGTGATTCTCTGTCTTCTTGCATCGGGAAAGCTGTGACACAGAATGTGAGAGTCGCATTTTTTTTAGGTGACTGGAAGTCAAAAACGTATATTTTATATAAGGTCTTCCGTTGGTACATCAATGAAAGCACATTTGAAACATAGTAATAGCCACTCCGATGGAGACGGAATTAATCATCTTCATTTAAACGTATAGAGTTCACCGAGTAGAAGAAAAACAAAACAAATATATATTACCGGACCACAGGATATAATAATACATATTGTACTCGTTGTACCTGGCATGTTGTTTAATTTTTTAGTAGCATTTTTGGGTTTTTTATTGGGTGCATGCCGAACTTTTTCTGTAAAATACCATCTATGATATGCATGCGCTTCTTTTTTGAGTAACGCCATATTTGACTAATTTTCTTGACTCATTAAAAGTCATAGGTGAGTATTTTCAACGGGATTGGAATTGTTGTCACACATTTTAGACACCTCCCATTAACATTTAAGTGATTCTTGTATGGTATTCAAGAAGTATCCCGTAAAATAAAACCTATACACCTTTCCGAAACTGGATTAATTACAAATCCAGTTTCTAATAAGGCCTTTTATACAACCTTTTTTTTTATTGGTATTTTTTTAGTTTGGGGTTCGCTGCAAAAATAACTACAAATATTGATCTGCAAGAGAAATAAAAAATTCGCGTTACAGCTAGAAACTGATCACAGGTATTTAGTCTATATTAGTCTCTTAATAGGCGTGGTATTACTCCCACGATACTAACAAGAAGAAAACTTTGTTATTCGCGTTATTTAGATCTGAATCTTCTAGTTTAAATAGCAATTCCTATTAAGATAGAATGGGTAAATATTACGCCACCTGCCGTATTTATACGTCATACAGCTTCAGCACTGAGGATATCAATAATTGTCTGGATATGGGAAAAGTTAAAAATGAAGGTGAGAATAATCATTGGTTACCTATATTCTGCAAGATCTTCCAGGGCATCTCTTTAATCACTCAAGGCACTTTTTTTTTTTGTTTTATTTTTTTTGTCTGGGCCTAGTTCTACGGGTTCCCTTTTTGCATTAAGAATTAAGAATGTGGACAAACATTTCACAGAGTGTACCCATTTTAAGTCTATCAAAAAAAGTTTGAATAGGCGAATCAACCAATGTTTTAATAGATGCCAGAAAAAGAAATAAAAACAAATAATGTATAAGCAGTTTGGACAGAAAAAGAGAGTGAGAAGGAGAGAGAGAGAGAAAAGTTGAGTGGAGCTAAATTTTAACCAGTACATGTAATTTGTATAATAGATGAAGCTAAGCTAAATTTACGTTTATTTGTTTGTTAATGCAACCTGTAAAGAAGTGTAAACACATATAAGAGAAAAAAATCGGAGTGATAAATATAGAGATGACGAAAAGATGGGCGAAATATAGTGATTAGAAGCCAAATAAAAGCACATGATGGGAAAACTTAATCTTGTAACATTTTCAAGCAATTTTTTTTTTTTTTGAAAATAGATAAGCAAAATGAGTGTGAGAAGATAGATCCCGACATATCGGAACAGGTCTACTAACAGAAGAAACACATATGAACATTACACCGCGGTGATTAAGCCTATTTCTCACACAAAGGTTATATAATACAAATAAAACGATCCAATCATTTCTATATGTTTTACTTAATTATGGAACTTACACTGTTAGTTATAAAGTATTTAAGCGGAGAAAGCACCTCATAAAAAAGATCATGTGCACGAGATTATCAGAGCCAATAAGGACAAAGGTGTTTCAGATAGGTGATAAGCAAAAAGGGCTTATCATAATATAAATAACCATGTTTCCCCTGAGAATTGAGCTCTTCTTTTGTAACCCTTTTTCGCACTTTTTCACTTTCTTTTTTATATAATATTTCACTTTGCCCAAGATGGTTTCTGTTATTATTATTTAAATCTGTTATTGTTTGCCTCTCTCTCTATTAAATCTCTATCGTTATCAAATTAAAAAGAACCCATATCATTATCTAATTAATGTTATTTTTATCATCTATTAAACCTACCTTTTGCTACATCATGTCAAGCAAACCCTTTTTCTCTTATACAACTGACGCACCCTCGACTACTTCTCGCAAGAAAACATCAGAACTAAATTATCCACCTGGAAATTAGAAAACAACTTCGATTACAATAACAACTTTTTTTAAAATATAAACATTATAAATATTATTTTTTTTTAATAATAAGAACCCCTTTAAAACACAGTAAAAACACACAACTCAACTCAAATCAAATCAAATCAACAACAACAACAAATGACTACTTATCAAGATATTTTTAATAATATGGATATCAGTACAATTGATCCATCTACTATATCATCTCAACAGGATATATTGTCTACTTTATTTCCTGGTATCCCATCTTTGAATTCAACAATGATTGACGATTGGCTTGCTGAAGAACTAGCTAAATCTGGTGTCATTGCCAATTCACTTGATTTTCTTTCTGGTACTGAAAAGCAACAACAAGATATCCTTTCTATGCTTCCTCACTCTCCTCCATTCAGTCCCAACAGCATGTCAGATTCTTCTTCTTGTCCTAAAACACCTTGCAACGTTTCTTTATTTCCTGATATTGTCCTCAAGAAACCTGCCCCCGTTGTTACTATTATGCCCAAAACCTGTAATCTTCCTCGTATCGCTCCTCGTCCAGCAACTCAAGTTGCAATGACAACAGAACCTGCTACACCTATTCTTAAGCGTCGTATCATGGAATCAACCGTTGTTATCGATCAAGATGAAATTGCATTAAAAAGACAGAAAAACACTGACGCAGCACGTAGATCACGTCTTAAAAAATTGGTCAAAATGGAGCATTTAGAACAACGTGTTTCTGAATTAGAATCTGACAACCATCGTTTAAATACGCGTATTGCTGTATTGGAATCTGAAAAGTCTGGATTAGAGTCAAAGGATCTTTCATTGGAAGATAGAATTCGTGTATTAGAAGCTCAATTGTCTGAAGCTCATAAAGCTTTAACAAAAGTATAAAATCACATATTATTTAGTGTCGTTTTTTAACGTACGTCAACTTCAAAAAAAAAACAAACAACAAAAAAAGTTCAAAATCAGCAAAAACAACGACAACAACAACAACAAAAAAATACTCTGTTTTTATTATTATTCTTTTTATTTATATTGCACTATTTTACAGCTATTATTATTATGATCAATTTTCTTTTCTTTCTTTCCACACATCTTTTTTTTTTTCGTGTAGGAACACACATCAAAATCAAAAAAAATAAAAAAAAAAACCATATTTTGCATGAATTATTTATTGATCATATACATAGGGGAGAGGAGGGGGAAATATACATAATAGAATAAGGGAGGAAAAGGGAAAGGGCAAAAAAAAATGGATTGTTTGTTGTATTTACAATAAATTACTGTTGGAAGGAGCGTGTGTGTACATATATAATGGGGGAAATGCTAATCGATATAGCCATCAACAAAATCATTAATTGAATCCCATGTATTTTCGTTTTGTTGTTGATATTGTTTTAGATCGATCGAAGAAGCATTTGGAGAAGGGAGAGGAGTAATCATAGAAGGCGGGTATTCATTAGGTATCATATTTTTGACAGATGGTGGTGGTGTAACAGTGAATACGTTATTTGCTGGTTTTTGTCCGTAGCAAACAAACCAATTCATATGTGATTGCATAGTTGTACACTCTTTAACTGCATCAGCTATTAACGTATCAATGCCGGCACCTTGAGGACCGTTTTGATTCATATAGTTTTTAATTGTAGGGTGAATCGATTGTAAAAAGCTACACAGATTTTGTGCATGAACTTCGCCCAATTGACCTCCCCAGCCAATTGGAATTGTAACTCGATGTTGATGAACATCAATAAACCCGCCATCGGCTGGTTGTGTCATTAATAATGTGGATAAATGGTGACTCGCTAAAAAATCAATCCCTTTTTTTTGCATAGTGCTTTGTACTATTTTTACTGTTAGTACTACGTAAACAAAAAAAAAAGAATACATCCAAGACTAAACTTACATTGTTGATTTAAAATACTCTCACATATCGGACCAGGTCGATGAATTTGATATTCAACATCAAGTAACTCAATATATCCAAGAGGTTTTAGCACTCGTTGAATTTCAGATAATAAAAACAATAGTTGTTTTTGGGTAATAAATCCAAGCATGGATCGCATACGAACAAATTCAAATGAACTATCAGCATAAGGTAATCCCTGAAAAAAGTCATGTTGGAGAAAGTGCGTATTTTGCGGCTTAATTGTAGACGGAAACATAGTACGAAGATCTATTCCGTGGAATTCTACGCACAATAAAATTAGCTTTAAATTATGCAATTACATTATATATATTTTGTTTAGTTTACCTGAATGAGGAAATTCAGTTGCCATTTCAAGAATCCTAAACGGAATGACTCGTAAGATAAAAAGAAATATATATAATATTGTATAGTAAAAGTGATAGTGCTTACCAAGTTCCTGGTCCACAGCCTACATCCAGCACTTTAGGTTGGTATGATTGATTTCGTTGCAGCTTTGCTTGCAAGTTTGGAATGACAGGTGCAACTACATTACCATTAAATGCATATTTGATCAAAAAATGCTATTTAAAATAATTCATTTTTTTAGTTTTACTAGTATATATGTATATATTTGTACGGTGTGTATTACCATAATTACAAGTCGGTCGGCTTCATCATCATCACAAGGCAAATAAAAGTGTGCTCCTGGTGAGCTTTGATATCTTCTTCCACTAATCATTTCAAACTCGATTTTACTGTTACAGTAAGGACTATTATTTAGGTGCATAACTCGGTTAGAACTTTCAGCGGGTGGAGTTATAGGTGTCATATTAGACATATGGCTATCTTCCGAAGTTGCAGACCATTTCCGTCTATCTTTATTTTTAATACTTTGAGAGATCGAAGTTCCTCGTTTCTGTGCAGGTGTATTAGGATCTGTTGTCAATGATGCTCCTTCAAAAAAGTTGGGATACGATAATTGATTTAACTTTCTTTGATTTTTAGGTGACAGACTAGCTAAAACCTCATCTGAACATTCTCCAGGAGGCCTCGAATTTACGCTTCCCATTTAATTTAACAATAACAAGAGTAGGGTAAAAAAAAAAGAAAAAGAAAAAAAAATTATAAGAGTAAGAAAAAGAAAGAGAGGGAAAGAAAATCCTGTTTATATATCGTTGAAGCATAAACATTTTAAGAAAAAATGAGGCGATTCATTGGGCGTGATCCAAACTAGTTTTTTTTTTACTACTCCGTAATACCAAGTATATCTTTCATTGATTGGTAAGTAAAATCGAAATAACCAACTATTAAAGATAGAAGATTAAGTATATACACATATATATATCTTAAATGTATTTTTTTTTTTCTCTTACCGTTATTATGATGAGCAGTAACAAGTTCTACCATAGTTACTTTAGGGTTTTCAGAGCTGTAGACGATAGCTTCATTAGGAATAATAGTACGTGTAATTCTATTGCTAGCTTGTAACTTTTCAATACTTGAATTATTTGTACGGGATACGGCTCGTATGAATAATCTATGCGAATTTTGAATCGGAATCTCCATATCAGTTGCGCCATATATGATTAACAAAGGGCATGTTACGTGCTAAAATAATAATCACATGAAACATCTTAATCTATGTTTTAATAAACGTTTATATTACTGAGTTACCTCAATTTTAGACAAGGAATCGAATTTATGATTTAATTTGGATAATAACCATTCTATAAATATAGTTTAGTCTACTTCTTAATCGTCACCCCTTGTTCATATAAAAAATATAACTTACGTTCTAAATCTGGGATGCGTTTTAATGGTGACAAAATTGGAAAATATGGAACCACATTGTACTCAAAAATTAGTGTAGCCATAGAGCTATACCCTGCTTTCAAGATAAGACTTTTTGCGGGATTATCTGTATATTGATTAGAAACGTATTTTTTTTTTTTTTTTGCTATATAGATATCTTTACTATACCAGATAATGTCATGTCATATGCTAAAGTTGTGGCTACACCGGTACCTTTTAAGATAAATGTAAGATTACTATTTAGTTATTTTATATTTATATATCGTTATTACCGAGAGAATGTCCACTAAGAATAATTCGACTGTTTGGAACTATGTATTTTCGTTTGTTTATTAGATCATGCCGTGGTTATCATAAGCTTATTTTAAATTTACCATTTCTATAATTTAACCAGCTCAATGTTGCTTGTGCATCTAAACGTAGCCCGCTTTCGGAAGGTGTTGATTCTATACAATCTTATTAAATATCTTATTGTTATTTTAACAAATATATTCATCCTACCTGAGTCACCGAAACCGCGATAATCAATAGTGATGATATTAACTTTACCAAACCGGTTTAAAATTTGCTAGTAAGAGATGAATGTTGATACATGTTAAAAAGTTGGTTCGTTTTTTAACAAAAGTATATATACCTTGTAAAGGTCAATTCTCCAAGGAGCAGTACGATCAAGTGCGTTACCGTGAAAATAAATAATGGTATCATACTGACTGTCACCAAGAGCATCGTCATATATTTGTTCGGGTACGTTCGTTTCCGTACGTAATTGAAGTTTCTCGTAATATTCGCTTGGTAAGAAATGCCAGGCACCTAAAAAAAGTAATTGAGAACGTATTTTCTTTATTCTTGTTCTTTTTTTAGATTATTACCAAGAGTAACATTATCCGAAGTTTGAATTTTGATATTTCGACCAGCATTATCTAAATTTGTAAATTAGGTTTAAAAAAGAAGCTTTCGTATGACATATTTCACATACGTCCAAACCCAAAAGTCTCAAGCGCTTCGTATTGAGGATGGAGAGGAAACTTGACCCAATGTAAAAACATTAAGCTACCAAAAAAAAGTTCATTAGTCATTAGAGTACATTATAGTTTCTAAACTTACCATCGTTGAGGTGTATCAAAACTCAATATCACAATGATAGCCTACAATAATATTTTAAATTTAGTTGAATGCATATCGTCATAATTAATATTTCTTACTGCATAAATTGCCACCAAAGCACCAGTTATTTTTATTACTGCCTTGAGCATGATAAACAACAATAAAAAATAAGGGTAAAGGTAAAATTGGACCTAACACGCGCAGGGATAAATATTGTGACACCAAATTTGACTGTTTTTTAATATTAGCCTTTTTTATTGCAGTAACCATTTAAACATTGTAAAAAAAAGTTGTCAAATTTGAAGAGGGGATAGATATCTCGTTTAGGCAAAAGATCATGGTCTGTTAAAGCGTGCTACTTGGAAATGATCAGACCACATTTACTTTTGTTTTTTTTAAAAAAAAAAAAAAAAGGTTTATGTAATTTAACTCATGGACCATGCTTTCCAGTTTCTTATACTCGTATGATTTTTATGACACATTTCATCAAAATCATTGTAATACATGTGTCAAATATGCTGCTTATATTCCCTATTTGCAACCGTTTTATCCGTTCATCACATAATGCCGTATACACGCTACCTTTTTCTTAAAAAAAAAAGTGGGCTAATTTGTTCCAACATATATAGTATTACAAATATTTGGAAAATCATTTCCACATTGCTTCACAAGCCGGAACTGACAAGTCTTTAAACTAACCTATATTAGGTTTTTTTTTAAAAAACGGATCAACAGTAAAAAAAAACTTTTTATACAATTTATCTTGGAGTAATAGTAGTACTAATTATAATGGACTAGCGACTCTTTTCAATTATTTCGGCTTAGTTAAAGTCTTATAATAATTCATATAAATCAATGGCAACATTAATTGTCAGTAACCAATATATTTGTATTCAATTAGCTGTATGTGTAACAGAAAAAAAACTAAGCGTAACGTTACAAAGAACTAGGAAAATCGTTTATGAAAGGTTTATCTGCTGTGTTTATACGATAAAAAAAAAAAGAATTCTGTCAACTTCTTTGTAGAAACTTACAAAGAACAAATGGACAAGTCTACTTGTATTATAGTGCAGTAGAAAAAGTACGGAGGATTTGTGCGACAAATATGAATAAATGAAACATTTTGCCCTTGCTAAGCCAAACCTACGTTTACTCCTTTATTTTGTGCCACTTTTTCTGGTTTTTTTTTTCTTTTTTCTTTTCCTCATAAACTTTTTTTTTTTTTTATCTTGGTTTAGAAAGAAAAATGGAAATTTTTGGTAGGGTATAGCGCTTTGTTTTGTATCTCGCATCACTAATAAAAAAGAAAAATGCAGACAAAACAGCGGCCAAAGACTGGTTTGAAGAGGGGGTGAAACGATACAAAAGCAAACACTATAATGCTGCGTTGTGTAATTTTTTACAAGCTGCAAGGGGTGGTCACGCTGAAGCACAATACTTTTTGGGGTATTTATATGGGAATGGATATGGAGTTGATGTCAATTACGAAGTGGCATTGTCCTGGTACTTAAAAGCCGCAGAGCAAGGCAATTCAGATGCACAAACCAATATTGGTATTTTTTATAAGAATGGGTCTGGCGTTGATGTCAATTACGACGAAGCACTGACCTGGTACTCAAAAGCCGCAGAACAGGGGCATTCAACTGCACAAAACAATATTGGTGTTTTATATGAGAATGGATATGGTGTTGATGTCAATTACGACGAAGCGCTTATCTGGTACTTAAAAGCAGCAGAGCAAGGAAATTCGTATGCCCAAAACAATATTGGTGATTTACATAGGAAGGGATATGGCGTCGTTGTCAGTTACAATGAGGCACTTTCTTGGTACTCAAAAGCAGCAGAACAAGGACATTCACATGCACAAAATAATATTGGCTATTTATATGAGAATGGATATGGCGTTGATATCAACTACCGCGTAGCGCTTAACTGGTACTTAAAGGCGGCAAAACAAGGAAATTCAGATGCACAGAACAATCTTGGTAGTGTGTATATGAATGGATATGGGGTTAATGTCAATTACAATGTAGCGCTTACCTGGTACTTAAAGGCCGCAAAACAAGGAAATGTAGATGCACAAAACAATCTTGGCGGTTTATATTTGAATGGATATGGAATTGACGTCAGTTACGATGTGGCATTTTCCTGGTACTTAAAGTCAGCAAAACAAGGTCATGTAGATGCACAAAACAGTATTGGTAAATTATATGAGAAAGGACATGGAGTTGACGTTAATTATGGTGAAGCACTTGCCTGGTACTTAAAGGCGGAAGAACAAGGTAATATAGATTCACAAAACCGTATTGGTGATTTATATCAGAACGGATATGGAGTTGATGTCAATTACGATATAGCGTACACCTGGTACGTAAAAGCAGAGGAACAGGGAAATTCGGATGCACAAAATAATATTGGTGTTTTATACGAGAATGGATATGGATTTGAAGTCAATTACGATATAGCACGTACGTGGTACTTAAGAGCCGCAGAACAAGAGAATGCAGATGCACAAAACAATATTGGGGATTTATATTGGAATGGACATGGTGTTGATGTCGATTACAATGTAGCGCTTACCTGGTACTTAAAAGCAGCAGAACAAGGCAATTCAAATGCACAAAGCAATGTTGGGTATTTATATGGGAATGGATATGGAGTTGATGTCAATTACGAAGTGGCATTGTCCTGGTACTTAAAAGCCGCAAAACAAGGACATGTAGATGCACAAAACAGTATTGGTAAATTATATGAGAAAGGACATGGAGTTGACGTTAATTATGGTGAAGCACTTGCCTGGTACTTAAAGGCGGAAGAACAAGGTAATATAGATTCACAAAACCGTATTGGTGCTTTATATGAGAATGGACACGGTGTTGATGTGAATTACGACGAAGCGCTTATCTGGTACTTAAAAGCAGCAGAGCAAGGACATTCAGATGCACAAAACAATATTGGTGATTTATATGAGAATGGATATGGCGTTGATGTCGACTACAATGTAGCGCTTACCTGGTACTTAAGAGCCGCAGAACAAGAGAATGCAGATGCACAAAACAATATTGGGGATTTATATTGGAATGGACATGGTGTTGATGTCGATTACAATGTAGCGCTTACCTGGTACTTAAAAGCAGCAGAACAAGAGAATGCAGATGCACAAAACAATATTGGGGATTTATATTGGAATGGACATGGTGTTGATGTCGATTACAATGTAGCGCTTACCTGGTACTTAAAAGCAGCAGAACACGGATGTGCAGATGCACAAACCAATATTGGGGATTTATATTGGAATGGACATGGTGTTGATGTCGATTACAATGTAGCGC